>UELX01000868.1:0-58039 GCA_900480035.1 Eupelmus urozonus
TTTTAAACTGATTGATACGATCTTGAGCGCCCTTCCTTATCGACATTCTACATACTGTCAGTATAAATATAATTTATAATTTGCAAAATTTAAAAAGATTTTCACCACTTTGGTGATTAAATATACGTAAAAGTCGACTCTAACATTCAAATAATTTCGTTAACTAAATCTGAAACCTGTAAAATTGCAAAATCTTCAAATTTGCCTTATCAAGACCGCCAAAACCCAATCACACAAAATACATTATCCTCAACATCATTACCATATCACATGCGCTCGCCTTGTTTAACTCCGTACTTGCGTATGCGCAGCGGTTTTTTCGTCGCTCGCGCGTTAAGTAGAGCAAGCCGTGTACATCGCTCGATTCGTCGATCATTTGGAAGCGAGCCAGAGGATAGATAGCAAGAAGCGAAGTCCCCATGAAAATACGCGGGGGAGAACGGAGGAGAAAAATCACGGACTCAGTCAAACGCTTGAATGCTCCGCTGCTCGAGATAGGGCAAAGGCGCGTCTTTTCTCTCTTGGATTTTAGAATCTCGCTACTGAGATCCTTTCTTTCCTTTTTTTTTTCTTTAGCCGATGCGTCAACGGTTGTTTTTTTTTTTATTGGGAGTTTCTTGCGAATTCGTAAACAGGAAGGTGGATTGTGTTTGTGTGGGAAGGTATTGAGAGTAAGGACGCTGTTTATTCTAAGCTGGGTAATGGTAATTTCATGGTTATAGTGTTGTTGCGATGACGTTTGAAAGCTGATTTGATAGAATAAAATAGAACAAAAAAGATTCGATATGAGACTCTACTTATATTTAAACTTATTTTTCTATCCACAATGTTCCCGCATGAAGCAGGAAATACGACAGGAGAAAATTCAAAAATAAAATAACCAAATTCATTACTTATGATTTTTATTTCATCTTAACAAAATAGCCGATCTCTTACGTTTGAAGGTTACAGTGTTACTGGCTCAATAAATTCGCTTGCTGCATAACGACTATCAATTGTTTTACAATCTGACGTATAATACATACAGTTATATTTGAATTATAAATATTCAGTTACTAAGTTTTTAGATTTTTATTTATAATAAATATATTAAATGGAATATCAATCCGTAAGAGACAACTAGTCTCACTTGTTAATTAGTTTTTACTATGAAAACTATCCGATCGCCTTTTCCAGCCTCCATCATACATAAATAAATCCTACCAAAAAAAAAATCGAAAGAAAAAGTCACCTACGGCGTAGATACAAACGTAGCCTATTAAAAAAGTGTCCTCAACAACCAGCAAAAACAATACGTCTCCTCGTCGACAAAACGACGAATGACTCACCTGCCGCGCAACACAACAGGCAAACGTTTCTTTGGCCGGCCGAGGTCCACAGCTCCCAGGCTCCTATATATTCGCGGCCGCGTAAGAAAAGTAGCCGTATACGCGCACGCCTTCAGCGCGAAAATGATGAATGCAGCGGCGGCGCGCGGGCAGCCTTAGATTAATGACTCCAACGCCGAGCGCGAGGCGTCTCATTGCTCGAGAAATCGTTAAATTTCCATCATCTTCTTCCTCGACTTTTTTTCCCCTGCGCTTGTATAGCTCGGGCTCGCTTTCGCTGCGTGTACTACCGCGGCTCCTTCCTCCCGAGCTTCTGCGGCACTTTTTGCTCGCATTTCACTTGCAGCTATTTTTCGCCTCCGCTAATCAATATTTGCCGTGCTTGTATAGTGGCTGAAGGTAGAGTTGATTTTACGCCGATGTACCGATGGATAATGTTGGCGTTTTATGGCCTGATTTCCGATAATTTATCGTTCTTCTTTTACTTTGTCATGATTGAAAGTGACCGAAGTCGGCTGAGATTCATTCGCTTCAGCGATCAATCAATTTTCCGAAAAAAACTTTGTGATCCCATCGACAGCAACGGATCCCTTATTCATAAAATACAGGCCAACCAAAACGCAAAATCAAATCGCAATTTTAGCACCCATCACCTCATTACCAACTCTCCACCAACTCTACCTTCTTCAACTCTTCCTCCCAATAAATCACGCTTGCTTTTCCGCCGAAAGAAAAACGGCGCGTCTTCGCTCGCAAAAACTTCATTAGTTTCGGAATTCGATTTCCAGCGATCCGGTAGCTCTCAGCGACACCTCGCTTTCTCGATCGGCATCGCGCTTCGCGCGCCGAGAGAGCATCGATCGCGCAAAAAGCGCGAGGATCGCGCGGGAAGCCGGCGCTGTTGCCGAGTCGAGATTGCAAATCATCGCGCGCTAGCGAGGCACATAGTATATAGCGGCGAGCATCTGTCGTCGCGCTCATTACTGAGCGCGACTTTGCTCTCTTGCGAGAAGGTATATATATGTGTGTGTGTGTGTGTGTGTGTGTGTTTGCGAGCTGGCCGCAATGAAACGCGCTCTGGATGTGTATATATATGCTCTTGGTGTAGCAGAGAGCGACGGTTGGCAGACGAGCTGTGGAGTCGTATAGTTTTGCGAGAGGAGCGGAGATATGCTCGGGAGCAACGGGATAGAGAATGCTGGAGAAGAATGCTATGGTTGCTGAGAAAGGGATGAGGAAGTTGCTTCTTAATTGAGAGTGCGGAGCTTTTGTGTGCGCTGCGGGTATTAATTTGTTTATGTTTAGAATTGCACTGTGTGGAAGATTATTGTGGTGAATATTAAGGCGGTTCCTTACTCAACTTTTACCGATTGATTTTTTTTTCACTAGCTATTGATTTTCTGTAAAGCCAGAACATATAGTCATTTTTAGACGCTTTGGAATATTGATTTCAAATTTTGATAGAGTGTATTATTACGGAGGGCAGTTATATATTCATATTTCCATATATCACACTAAATTGATAAAAGTAAAAAAAAAGTAAAAACAGCACAAAAGTAAAAAAAAGCTTTTCAGTAAAAACTATAGAACCTCCTTCAGGTCAACCTACCCAAGACCACATCCTTAAATTAATCCAAAAAGTCACAAAAAAAACCCAATCTCAAAACATCAGCAACATGCCCAACAAGTTTCTTTCCCAGCCATCTCTACTCCTCTCAAATCAAGTCAAACCCAAATGTCACCCCGTCCATCTCGCAAGATACGCAATGACCCGACCTACGGAATTTTAAGGCCAAAAGCGCCGATCTTATCTCGCCGAGTCGTACGTATATACGTCGCTTCGAGCGCGACTTGCATTTCGGGGGAACCGCGCGTGCGCTCGGAGCTCTTCCCGTGGGAACCGCGCGTCTGGTACCGTACGTTCCTAGCAGCGGCGCCTTCGTATTTTCCGCGGCTTCGCGTTTTGCATGGCGCGCTCGTTACTTTCCGCCTTCGTTTTATCATCCACCCGCGGCAGCTGGTTCTTTTTCATTTATTCGCGAGTGTTTCTACTGTTTGGAATGCGGTGTAACAGTAATTGTTTCTAAACTTGCAGCAATAATGTTATTAAATTGAATAATTCGTGAAGTGGACTGTTACGTGTTACGAGGACGTAGATTAATAACCGATAACTGTGTAACGTTAACTAAAAGTTTAGTAGAAGAAACGGCTAAACGTAGACGATAACGTATATAAAATCAAAGAGAAAGCAAATTGAAAAGTGTGAAACTCAGAGTCGAAGAAACGCGAGAGGAGAGACCTAAGAAAGAGAAGAAAAAAAAGGCGAGCGCCGCGCGCGACTAAACCACGAAACCATGACGAGGATTTGACTTTTTGCCAGGGCACGAGTAGAGCAAGAGCCGTTATAGCCGGCGCACGCGTAAGAGAAGGTGACGGTTTCGATAAAATTTCCAAACGCTTTCACTCCCCGCCGCCTCCGACTGTACGGATATATACCCACGGAGCGGGCTCTCCTTTTTCCATCGAGTCGATTAGATGTCGGCGACTCAATTAGACGGAGCCTTCCAAGCGCGAGCTGCTAATCGTCCTCGCTTATTCATTCGGGGATATGTCTTTTTCTCAGCGCTGGAATGTTTAGGGAAGAGTGTTAGGTTATTGTTGATGGGGGAAAAAGATAGTTCGCGCTGGAAAATTAATTAATGAGAGTAAGGTGGGTTTGTAGATTTGATTCTGGAGTGTTTGTGTGAGGTATTTGAGACTTTGGAGTAAATTTGGTGTTTGGGAGGCGGAATTGCGATTTGAAACCTTTTTTATTAAAGAATTTTATAGAGAATGTTGTTATTGATGAGAACGATACAATAGTTGTTATTTTATGGTAAAAATATATATTTTGTAATATTTACAAAATATGCATCATGTCGACTAAAAGAATTGACTAACTTTGTTAATAAAAAGTAAATTGTAAGGTAAAAGTATTTTAAATCATCAGAATAATTATTTAAATGTTCACACATATGCTTTAAGAAAATCATTTACGTGTGAATATTTTTAATTAGGAGCATAAAAAGAGCATTTGATAAAAATTTAAAACCAGTCTTACATATCAGAGATTTCCGTATCAAAGAGCTCTTCTTCATTTCAAAAGTGTTGCATTAACTTAAAGTTTCATTAAACTATTCAACTTAAAATACCAAGTAATACAACACAAAAAACCTGCAAAATTCAAACATAAAAATTATCTTGACAAAGTATTAAATAATACACATATTAAAAACACACGCGCAAGCCAGCGCATGCAAAAGGCAAGATTTTATTCAGCTCACACTTCTAAAATGACTCTTGCTCATGTAAGATAAGACGGCTTCTCCCTCTTTCTCTCTGTCTCCCTCCTCCCGCCCCTCTCGCTTCTCTCGCAGTCTCCGCGCGCGCGCAGCGCAGAGAAAAGTGAGTCACTGCCGTTTAGCCCAAGTCTTAGGAAACTACTTGCTTCTTGAGCCTTGTACGTTCCACCTGACGACTCCATTTTTCAGCGCTCCTCCTTCGCTCGTCGTAACGGCTTCCACTTCGAAGAAAGTACATATACTCTCGCATGGTCATTTTATGGATCTTAATGCAGCCGATGATATTTTAATAACGGTTCGCCGGCGCGCGCACTCTTAATTAAAGCCAAGCTTGACGAGCTTCTGAGAAGAGTTTTCCTTTCGACTGGTGAATTATCTAATTAAAAGGATTATAGAGACTGGCTCTTAACGCTCTGACGCAAGGGGCAATTCATGAGATTGTTTTGGAATCCGAAGACATAATCCACAAGACATTTTTGTTCAAAGTAGGCTTTGCGCACGCGGAGCGCGTACGACGCAGTCGTAAAATGACGAGCGCGACGAGTTTAATTGCGCGCCTGCTGCCGCTGCTGCTTTTCTTTTCATTTCTGCTCGATTATTCCGCTATGAAGATAAACGCCAAGGTAGCATGCTAATTTTTCATGTTTTTCTCTTCGGTAGCGAATTATGGGCCGGAAAAAATGTCAACAATTGATTTTAAATAAATTTATTGGGATCGGTAAGTCATAAGACAAAATTTTGAATAATCCACATAATCCTATTACTTCTCCAGATTCACTTGTTAATACAGCAAAATATTGGCATAACCAAAATCAAAATTTCAAAAACAACCATCAAAAAATACCATTTCGTAATTCACTCATAGAGACACTTTAAAAACCCGATAAAAATCGGCCGACTTCTTAAATTATCAGAGGCTTTCGATCGCTAGTTAAACTGTCGTGCTTACCCAACGCATATATACGTGTGCACATACGTTTGAAAGCGTTTCATCTCTTTTCTCCTGCAGCCGATCTCAAATTCTTTTTTTACTTTCAATGCGCCATTTCGCAACGGCTTAAATTTTTGGGATTCGAGCTGCGAGGTGTTGAAAGGATGCAGCTTACGTTAAAACAAAATGTGTTGCGTAACATTTCTTAATAGAACAAAAAGTTATCGTCTTCTAGAAAAATCTTAATTGCCGTGATTTGTTGAAAATCGCTGTTATGAGTGAGCACCTTTTCACGATGATGCAGGATGAATTGGAGTTTAAAAGTCTCACCATTATAATTTTCACATTCAAGTGTGATATAAACATTAAAATATTTTGATATTAAGAACGACTATAGATTCCTAATTTACCTCCGCAAACAAATTTATACCATCCAAAGACATTTTTTCACCAGATTCCTATCATCGACTCTATTCCCACCAAAGATAGATGAAAAATTATTCAAACAACTTACCATAATTACACCCATAACTTTCTCAATTTGTCATCTCGCCGCTGCCATAAACATACAGTTTAACCCACACGCTCGCGCGTCCCTCATTTCGAGTAGCCAAGGCCGCGCGAATGCATTAGCTCTCGGCCAATACATCAATAGCCTGGGACACTTTAACCGGCAGCACTTGCGCCTAGAAAATTTATTAACAGTTTCTAGGTCCGCGTAACAATGGTAGAACGAAACGAGAAGAGGAAAAAAAAGAAGCAAGTGCGCCAGTTGCGACCGGTTTCAATTTTAACAGTTAGCGCACGCGAGAGAAAGAGAGAGAGAGAAAGGGAGAAAAGAGGAGGAGAACGAGTGCGTCGGGAATCTTGATAATGCGCGTGGCAACACGGAGATTTTCTGAGCGCAAGTGATGAATCACGTGAAAAACGGCCGGGCTGAGGGAGCCGCGGCGCGATGCGCATTTGATATGCTGGATCCGAAGTGTGAAGCGCTCTTTAAATTAATTGCGCTCTGATTAATTTGACGCGCGGATTGATTGCGGGAGGTGTTTAAATTTTTGATTTATCGCGGATTAAAACTCGCGGTTTTGTTATAATTTTATGCGATTTTCGGTATCAATTTTCTGGGTTTAATGCGGCTGCGCTCAAGCGAAATGATGAAAATTGAATGTGCGAGCGTTTATGCGGCACGAGTAATGTTTTAAAAATTAAAATTTAAAATGTTAGCAAAGCTTTTTGAAAGCGTTTTTTTTTTATTTTATATTTTTGTAGTTTTTGAATTGACATTTTTTGGTTGCTGATGTAAAACGACAATGGCAGATTTACTCATAGTTAGTATAAAAATGTAGATCTTTCGATTTTGCAATTCAAAACTAGGCGTGTCGTCCGGTGTGATTTCGAATGCTTTCTTACCGGATATGACGAAAACCTTTTGAACTTTTTACGAGAGAGCTCTGGTTTTTCGAAATACTTAACTTTAACATGGTGTACAAAAAATATTATAAACTTTACAGTAAAAAAATTATATATTCTTGTACAAAACATAATTTATTACTCAAAATAAATGATGATTCAAGTACATTGAATATTGGATTCAGTAATGACACAATATTGTCAAACAGTCCTCGGTTTATGTACAATTTGCATGAATAAACAAGCGAAATTACATTTAATGCGTAACAGAAGTAAATTTCATTTAGATTGCACTGATGATTTTAAAAGGCGCACCAGATACACTGTAGATATTTCACCGTTTATTACACGGCCTTGTTCCAGCCTGCTGTAAAAAAATATATAACGATCGTAAAAAGAAGCTTTTTAAAAAATAAATCACTCCTTCATACTCGGACCCACAATTAAATCATCACTTTCTTCCAGCCGCCCGTTCACTGGCCCAAAAATCCCTTTCACTCCGCATTCCCATGCGAATCCTGATTGCGACAAATTGCCGAGGCGCCAAAGGACGCGCGCTCGCACACACACGTTAATGCATAACCCGCGCACGAAATGCACGTTCCCATGACACGTGAGTCTAACCTTTGAACTCCAAGAGCGGGAGGGCAAACATTACGGCACGCGTTTTCTCGCCGTCTGGCTTTTTTCGGGCTGCTCGTCAAGGTTCACTTTACGACGGTAATTTGAAAATTCTCGCAGGATAAATCCCTTGTTTTTCTTATCGACCATTAAACAATAGAGTTAACAATCCAATCGATAAAATTAAACGTCAGGCTGAATCTTTTTTGAATGCTTATGTAAATGCCGCGGGGATTCACGGACGTCTTGCCCAAGTAGAGAGATGCATCTCTATTTTTGAACGGACTCTCGCCGTTTTTTTGCGGTCAGTCGCAATATAAAACGCTCGGCGCATAAACTCGGCGCTCCTTGTCAAAATTACAGTGTGCAGCTTTGGCATGTGGTTACTGCCTGCGTACGCTTTAGGTACCGCTTCTACGACGATAAATATAACAGAGTCACGAACTTGGATGGACGCGCCAACTTTTTTTTTTCCGAGAGTAATTACGGACTTTTGTGCGACTTGATGATTGGTATTATCCGCTAATTATCATGCAGATTTTTTGGTATACTTTTAATATCGTTAATTATAAACAATTTATTTTATTAAGAACAGCGTACAGGTAAAAAGTTTATTGAGTCGACTTTCACGTCTTGTTGCTTGCGGTGATTATAAAATTCTTTAATAAAAAAAATTAATTAAAGTTACGATCAATATGTTACATGAATTTTTGTACTGAAGAGAAGTTTGAATAATCAACCTTACAATTATTTTTATTATCAAATTATTATTACGTTATTTGTGATAATAATCGCTGGCTGTTTAAAGCACTTATGATAATTTCTCTAATTTAATAAATAACAAAATTCAAATAATTAGGGCATCTTTTCTAAAAATTATAAGGTTAATTCATTTATTTATTTCTCTTTACCGTCCAATAAAAAACCTCACCACACTAAATAATAATCTAGTGCATCAATTCCTACCATCACCATCCATTGAAAATTAATAAAAAAGAAAACTACTCCAATGCAAAATAGCATCGCAAATTCGAGGAACGATTCAAATTCGCGGGCACGCGCGCGGAGAAACAGTTGCGCGATATTACAATGCTTGCTTGCGCGCGGCCACGCGTAACCCGCGCCACGGGGCAAAGAAAGAAAAAAAATTGCGTATACCCTTTTCCTCGTTTCACATCGAGGTAGAGTACGTGCAGAAATTTCTCTGTGCCCTTAGGCTGACTCTGGCTTCTTTCTGTTTCAGGATTCATAAACTGCAACGCCAACGCGACGCTACAGTCACTCGCTCAGTTACACGGTGAGTTTCTTATCGCTCTTGGTATTTTTGTGTGAATTGTGTAGGTATGTCACTGGCGAAGAGTAAGTTTAAATCTTTGCTCCTGGTTTTACGTGAAATATGACAGGTGTTTAGTTGTAGTTATAATTTTGTAGTTTATATAAATGGGTGGGTATTATGTTAGTCAAGAATAAATTTCAAAGTGATTTTTAGTGTATTATTATTTTATTAAAAAATTCGAAATCCATTTGAAATTTATTTAATATTTGTATAAACTTTTATAAAAGACCAATGCAAGTTAGAGTATTATTATTATACGTTTAATGCTTTGATATAAGGTAAAAACTGTCCATATTGGAATTTATATGGTACTTTTCCCAGAACATAAGTTTCTATTCATAAATTCTAAATTATTAAATATAAGTCACCAAAAAATTCTTTTAAGGTCTAATTAAAGTTTATAAATGATTCTATTTGAATTTTTGTTTAAATCGTAACATTTTTTAGTTTATATAATAGCACTATTAATAACATTATATTAATATTTTATTGTATAAGTGTACAAATAAAATTAATTCTTTGAAGATTAATATTGAAATAATCCTTCTTCAACTTTCAAATTATCGCGCCTTGTTCATGCGCATTACTCGTAACCAAGCTTACCGCTATCAACCGATAGATGGCGTCTTTAAATTCATATAAGAAAAAGTGATGTTCAGGAGTTAAAAGAGCATCAAAATAATGCTTGAGTATCGCTTCTCGGCCTTTTGGCTAAGATCAAGTGTAGTATCTGTTCTTGACAGCTTGATATCTGGCAGACTCCCCATGAGGAAGTCCGAATATCGAACAGATTTTTGGATTTAGATGGAGTGTCTGGAGCTTGCTCCGGCTCCACACGGGTCGACCTTGCATTGCATTACTGCAAGGAATGGCCCACATATAAGAATACAAACATAATTTTACAGGTTATTTTTTAATCGTCCATTATTTAATTAACATTAAAATCAAATCAACTTTTTATATTAATATTTTGAGCTTTTTACAAAATTTACTTGTTTTTTGTTGGGGCAATTTACTTGAGTTTTGCAAGTTAGGTTAAAATATTTATTTCAATTGCTATTTTATAAGTAATAAGCTCAACCTATAATCTTTCTTACGATGAAATAACTGGTTAACAATAAATAATAATTCAAGAAGATTTATACAATGGATTCATTTTATATAATTTGTCACTTTAATTACAAAACCTTTTAATTTGTGGTTTTTTTCAAAAAACTCATTGAACAAACAGTAAAAAGTGTGGAAGAAAAGTAAAGAAGAGAAAGTACACATATGATTTAATTGTAATTTATATATGGTAATTTCGATGATGCCAATTCACTCGTACTCGGAAGAAAATTAATTATATATTTTTATTTGTAGTTGGTAATTTTTCAATGTTATAAAAAATAGATATTTACGTTAAGTACTACAATTTTTCAATTTTCAAAAATTAAATGATTTTGCTTATAGAACAAATTTTACGTACCATCTTGCAGTAATTGCCTCATAAATAAGAGACATTTTTAGGTTTAATGTATAAATTTTAATAGTCATCGCGTGCCTTATAATTTTATGTGTACAAGAAATTTATAACAACATATTTATATACAAGAAAATTTGTAAACTTTCTCTGCATTTTTTAATTTTTAAAAATCACCATCTCCACCCACCTTATATAATAAATAAAAAACTGTTTTCAAATTACACAAATTAACAGTGTTTATAAAAATTAATTATCACTAATTTTAATAAACTATAAATTGATACTTTTAAAAAGTTAAAAAAGAGATTTTTATCAAATATAAATAATGTCATATAAATAAATTGATTTTGATGCAATTTATTTCTTACATTCAAAAGTCATGGGAATCATTTCAAGAAAATTAAAAATAATATTGCTTATTTATGCGTACACTAGAGTTAAGAACCGGTGACAACAAAATTCTATTGAAATAATTATTAATAAAAAATATTTTTATATTATAACAATGTGAAAGATTAGTAATAAATCTACGTATTTGTGTCCACCTCATAATTCCTTAAAAATCAAGAGCATTTCGTCGGTGTACGTTAGTAAACCAAGAACTGTCCCCTTGCCTCGTTGAATTAGCATAATTTATTCAATTTAGTCCAGGAATTTTGGGCAGAAAACGCATGATTAATGCGTCCCATCCATGAAGGAAAAAATAAAAAAAAAAAATTTTTCCTTACGCACGCGCGCCACTGGTCGTCTAAAAAAAAGAATGCGCAATATACAAGAGAAGACCGGGCGGCACATCCTTTTGTATATTATCATACATATTGCACCGCTCTCTTTTTCTCCTTTATTTTTCTTCGCGTCCCCTTTTCGCCATTTCCCTCGGCCATGTACCGTACATACATATTGCTCTTCTTATATTTTTCGCTGCTCTTTCCTTTGATTTTTCAGAGGTGAGATACCAGCGTGGATGTGAGAGTAACTCGTCGAACGAGAATTTGGAGAGAAGAAATGGCTATGTACCAAATAATATTTAGATTTAGAAATAATTTTAGTTAAAATTATATTAAAAATTGAAAAGCTTCTCTGTGCAAGTAATGTCAGCAAAATTTTTTCACTTTTATGCATTTCTGCGATTGCCTATGGTGACGTTAATAAAAGCATAAGCGAGATCGAGTCATTCCTCTTTGCTTGTTTGTTCAAAACAACGATGGTACGAAGGAGAGCGTATCAGCGGGAATTTTATTGTTATAAACAGTTTTTACTTTCTTCATTACAATAAACACACAATATTGAACCATCCGTGTTTGTTGTTTCCGCATTCATTTGTGAAAAAAAAATTTTTGATTTTTTCCCTGTTGACTTACAAATAATTTTGATATTTTTTAAAAATAGTTCTATTCTTTAAAAAATTATATTTTTAAAAAACTTTTAATTAATACATAAAATACGAATACTTGACTCGGATTTATTGCTAATCAAACAATTAACCCAATTGTACCTAATACTAATCTTTAGACCAGATCCTGCGAATAAATACTTTAAACAATTTAATTATCGATATTCTAAAAGATAATTTAAACGAATTTAATCTTGATAAAGTATAAAAATTAATCAATAAATCAAAAATGATTCTAAACCACCGTTCACTCGTTCCCTCCCGAACATCTCACCGCCAAAACACAACCTCCCAAAACTCTCCTCCGACAAACACCACACACCGCCCCATCCCCTCTAATAAAACCCTTCATCAAAATTTAAACGTCAAATCGAGCCGCGCAATCGCGGAAGCCCGCGCGAAATTGCGGCTCGCCGCGCAAAAAGCGCACGCGTGATATAAAAGTGCGCGAGCTCTAAAGGGTTAGCCAGGGGGGGGTGGGGCATCCGCAAAAAGCGAGATGCGGGCGGGCACACGCGTGTATAAAGTGACGAGGAGAGCTTCATAGTGAGGGGGGCGGTGGAATCGATATATAAAACTCTCTCGCTAGTTTTTCGCTGACATCCGAAACCGCAGAGGCAAGCCGCAGCCAAGTGGCGCATTAGAGCTAAAAGCCTTTTCCGCCAGCCCCTCGTGGCCCCGCGCTTATATTGTTTTCGGGCCGAATTTCCGCGCGCTCGCGCCGCGAGAGCCTTTTTTGGGCGTGTTTGTTATATGGGCTAAATCCTCTCTGACTCTCTTTTATTTTTAGTATGCAAAGTGTGTTATGGAGATGGGAAGTGAATTTATTAGGGTTGTTTACTACTTTTTGAATTTGTTTGGGGTTAAAGTTGTTTTCAATTTGTTAGTATTCTGAATATATTTTCTTATGTGTATTCTATTCAAACGCAATAATAGTTACTTCTGTACATTATGCAACTAAATAAAATTGTTTAAAAGTCTTCTCTTCACGAGACAAATAACTCGCGCGTTTTTCCAGAACAAACGAACCCAACCACCGTCAAGTTTTTCCTCGCAGTGATAACGCTGAGAAACAATCGCATATTCACGCGGCACGCGCAGAGAAAAACGCGGACGAGCATAACTGAGACGCGCAAACAACATCCTATTAGTAACCTCGCAATTAATTTTTGCCGTTCGCTTGTGGATTTCCCATTTCGCGCGTCCTTGGCACGAGCGTCGGGCTTCCGGAATCGCAAAGACGTAATGCACACAGCGCGGGTATGTGCGCTTCTAGAGGCACGCTCGCAAGTACAGAATTGCGTATTGTTGAAGCGATTGATTGCGCCTACGATTGTGAAGAAATGTCAACAAAGTTTTAGTATCTGTTTCAGATTGCGATTTATTTGTAGAGTGGATTTTTAGAGATGAGTGGCTTCGTGCTCTTAGTGGGTATCTTTGGTTAATCTTAGAATCAGAAAAGTTTAAGTTAATATTTACATAAGTATTGTATGGCACTGTGTTTCCTTTTCCTTCTGTAATTACTTTTAGTCTGTGAATTGTATTGTTTGATAAATGATCGCGGGTTTTAATAAAATAGAAATTAATTGTGCGTATACAAAGTTAAATATCCAGTTAGGCTTTATAAATTATTTATTAGAAGAAAGTTCGTCATTTTATCTATATCATAGCTTTTGAGAAGTGAATGTAAGATCCATTAACAAGAAATGAGGAAAACCATATAACACTGTCACGCGTTTTATGCGTGCAATTTTCCGTAATCATTATATCAATTATGCTCTGTGAAAAAAAAAGTAATTATACCTGAAGTTCATCTTTCAATTTATGAGATATTAAATTAAATTCATTTTAAAGCCATTTTAAATATATACACTTTAGAAAACTGTATGATATAGTAATAGAAATTAATAGACGTATTTGTGTCGGTACATTTATTGGAGACTTGAATGAGGTGTAGTTAATAATCAGTTTAAATTAACAATCAATCGAAAATAATATACATCAGAAGAGTAATTCAAAAGTGTTCGTCGGATAACTGTAATCAACTAATCAAAATCATCGTAATGAAATTTCAAAAATAATCTTTTAAAAATTCTTCCAAACACCAAATCTTCTAAAAAAAAACACAAATGATCAATTCCCACAAAAAAAAATCATTAGTCACTCCAACCTCTCCTACAACCCACTTCCAAAAACTCAGCGCAAAGAAGCCAATCACCCCGCAGTGCCCCATTATCCTTCCCAAAGCTCCCGTCAGCTGGTAGCACCTCCAGGAAACTCAGCCGCTCAAAGGCAAGGCTCTCTCTCTCATCGATCCCTTCGCTCGCGGCGCGAACTGGCACGTAAGCGCTAACGATTCCTGGAGGCCTTTGGCCTCTCTCTTACTACTCCGCACACTTCTCGGGCTTTGCAACGCGCGCGCGTATATATGCAGCATGCGCGAGCGCAAATCCCATTATGTCAGCGAGAGAGAGAGAGAGAGAGAGCCCAGCCCGCGCTGGTCCCGGGGAACCAGAATTTATCGAGCTTCAACGATCGCCGCTGCGAGGTTATGTAGTTTTCAGTCGGGGGAAATTTTTCTGGCGGAATGGCCGAAGCCGAGGAGGGGGGTAATTGATTTTGGCTTATCTGATGAGGCGTGAAATTTCAGGCAAGTTTCGCGGTTTGCCGTAGAATTGAAAGGTTATCGCTGGACTCGCTGTTTGCTGATCGGATTCGCCCTGTTAATGGACGGCCATTGGGCTATCGATCGCTGACTTGAAATAAACGCGGACGAGAGAAGCTGGGGGTATTAACGAAATTGATACAACGCGTTTATCTCTCGGTGAAAATTCAGTCATTCGTGGAGTCGGTTTTAGGTCAGGGGTCAATTTTTAAAGTAATTAACGATTTATCAAGCCTCGATTATAGGATTCTTGCCTTTATTCGGTTACAGAGCGAGTTGAACTGCATTATGAAAATTTGTATTTTTGTAACTTCATACCTGAAAGTGTACAGTTAATTGAGTAATGAAGTTTATTTATTTCGGAACGTGAAAGTAGAGAGCTTGTGCTTCTTTTTGTGTTATTTGTAAATTGCATCCAGCTTGAAATCTTTTTCACTCTGACAAAAAATAACTTGATCTATGCTTTTTTTAATTTTCAATTTAAACTCTTTCTCCTTTCGACTATAATAAACGATCAGCGTCTCAAAAAGTATTACTTTCATGCAAGAACAGGTTAGGCCGATCAGAAATTCGACGGCGAACACCTCTCTACTTTGTTCTACTTTGATAGCTAACTATCCTATAGTGATGTAACAATTCAAAATCTTGCAAGTGTCTCGGCGTTGCGCAAACGGTTATCGAAAATCATTCAAAAATTGTACAGGAAGTCATGAGATTGTGCTAAAGACAAAAAGCCGTTTCAGTACACCCGACGAAATTCTGCACTTCATTGTATGCAGTTGCGTTTTCTTTTTCTTTTTTTTTTTTTCTTTAGTGAAGATCTTACGTCAGATAGTTATTACAGGGCGAGTGTCTCTTAAACACACGCCAAATCTGCTGAGTAAAACTCAACAGCCGATTGAGTTTCTGGGATTAAAGCTAATTTATCGTGACTATAATCTGGTTTACTGCCGTTTAATCGTGTAGCGATCTTCCTGACATAAGCGTTAACGTTAAGATTTTACGACTGATTCAATTTTTTAACTACAGAATGACTTGCAAATTTTTTTTTTACTAAAGAAAGTTTGTAGTTTATATCTTTAATGTTTTTACTTTTAGGTGTAAAAATTCACGATTAAAGATATTTATGTGGCATCGGTTTACATGTACTTTTTAAAGAAATTTTCTTGAATTATTAACTCTTTTATTCAATGACCCACCTCCTCCGCCACATCTGAAACTACCAAATTACAAACCATGAAACTCCCGATCGACGGCAATAAATTCAACGTCCAAGCGAAAGAAGCAGCGAATCAGCGTGAAAAGCGTCGAAATTAATGCTCTTGTCGAAGCTCCTCGTTAAAACCCACTGCTTTTTCAGCTCCCCAGCCCCGCCGTCCTTCCGCATATATATATTCATAAAGACGAGGAATCCGGCGGACTTCTGACCCTGCCTGCGTCCATACACTCTCTCCCGTCTTCCCCAAAGTAACCCCCCTCTGCCCCCCCTTCCGCACGAGCTAGTTGCATATTCAGCGGATGGAGATTTTGCTCGAGCTTTCAGCAAGGCGCGCGTGTACGCTTAACGCGCGGTGTACCTGTGTACGTGGCCGCAGATGGCCGCGGCGAAACAATGCATTAATTAGCCCTCGGCGCCCTTCTTAGGCAGGAAAGGGGGGTGGGATTAAATCCCTTCTTCGTTCCGTGACGTGGTTACGGCACGCGCCGGCCCCATTGTTTCCCAGACATTTTTATCAGCTGATCGTTGTGGTGTGTGGAGGCTGGGTGCGTTGCCGGGGAACCGGGAGAGAGCTGGGGATTATTTGTTTGTTCGGTTATTTTATTGCGATTTGTGCTGAGAGGTTGTTATAAATGTTTTTTTCGTTCATTTTTACCATAGTAGTTTGTGTAGTTTTGAAGTAGACATGTCTTAAAAACTAGTTTCTAAATCCGTTCTTTGAGTCAATTTTTCTTTTTGGAAGTTGTAAAAAGTTTTGGAAAGAATTCATTTTTATTTTCAGGAGTACTTATACAAAATTTCAAACTGTAACTAACGATAAGATTTTAAGATATTCTCATTTAAAGTTTTCTCGTTTTGTAATCTTTTTCATTAAGGTATATCTGTATCTACGTGAAATCAGTGAACTTTAAATAAGTATACATTTTAAGATATAGACGGTGAATAAATCAGAAATTCTGCAAGAGTGTTCCAGAATATAAAAGCAGTTTTACCTATAGCTTTTTATGAATCTTTATTATATTAAAATTTATGAACAACAAATTATACGTTACAGCACATCTGACTTAACGTAGACTTTATTTGCTTCAATTTCTTCTACCTAAATAAAAAATCAAATAAATCTTACTTAGTAATTAACTATGGCAAACTCTTTAATTACATACTTGTTCGAACCTAACGAAATTTTAAACATTACACCTAACTAATGAAATTTCAACTCGATTACCTAGACTTATGCTCTCTTCACTGAGCGCTAATTTTTAAACCCTCCAACTAAATCTCAAACCCAAAGCTGCAAATCGCAAAGTCGAACGAGCCATCACATCCGAGCAATCGATTCGCGTCCGGCCATAATCTTCCCTGCGAGCGCTACTGTTTCTCTACCCTAGGGGCATTACGAGCCTCTTCTCTCTCACTCTCGTCTCTCTCGCCTCTCTCTCTCTCTCACTGCGGTTTCGGCTTACGCTCGATCGAGCAAGATTAAAGTAAGTAACGCGGCCCTTCGCTTTCTCGGAGCGAGCTGCCCCTATAAATATTGAACGCGGGGACGATGCCGCGGTGCACTAGCGCGATTTATGCGGTTCGCGCGACGTGAAATTATCGGCTGATACGAGTCTGCGAATTGTTTTGAACTTGGGTTGGTGTTATGTTGTGGCTGCATATAGGTTTTTTGAGAGAGATAAGGCTGGGTGTTGGACCCAAATGTTAATGTTTTGTGGTGAAGTACTACTACTTCATCTCGATAGCGCTTTTTGAAGATTGACTTTTTTTTATTATTCTAGTTTATACTATAAATGACAAGATACTGAATTCATTGAAATTTCCAACTAGATCTATAAGTGGAAGCACCCATTAGAGAGAAAAAAGTCTACAAAATTTTTAATTCGCGTTGTAGTTACCGTAACTTAATAATTATTCTTGATTTTTATCAATTAAGAAAAATGATTTAAAATAATCGCAATTATATTCATGTATAAGTAAACAAATAATTAATCAAAAATATTTTTTTCTGTTTCAGGTATGTATACGAAGCATAAACTGTCAAATCATGAAACTTCTTATAAGTGAGTGGTGAAATGATTTTTTTCTTTTCGAAGATGTTATATAGCTATGTATAAATTTTCTTACTTAAGATTAAATTCAGGATAAAATTATTGCATCAAAGTAAAAGAAATATTAATTCAACTATTCAACATTTTTCTTTGTGAAAAAGTTACATCCTAAATATTAATTGTTCAATTAATTAATTACTTATGTAACATTGGATCCGTGCTTGGGTATACAAGTAGATGTACTAGTTTTTTTTTTAATTTTTTTTATCTTATATTTTATAGTAGATTAATTTGTCTTGTTAGAAAATGTGAAGGGCGAAATAAATTCCTATCCATCAGTCAAACTATCAATCAATCGATCTTCCATTTCATTTTTACGTATCTCCACTTCTATCCATTTTTCATTCATAAAATTGATTTGTAATTTAATTTTAGATGTACTTTTTCTCATCAGTTGATTAAGAAATTGCATTATTCAATTCAAAACCAGAATAAACAAATAAGATATATAAATATATTAATCTCATTTCTTAAATTGTCAATAATTTAATGATTTATAATTAATTCCTTAATTGTTAAATTACATTACAACTGATGCAATAAGTTAAATCAAAATATACCCAGATATATAATAAAAACAAATCTAAAAATTTTTAATTACGAAAACTGCATTAAGAAAAACGTTCTTTTGATATACTCGCGACTTTAATGTCTTTTCTCGATCGCATGCACCGCTGTTATATGGCTTGAATGACGTCGCCGAAGAGCCGAGATTGGTAGCGAAACGAATCTATGAAAATAGCGATAACCCAAAAAAAGTGCAGTTGCACATCTGTACCAGTGTGTTTTTGTCGGCATATTTTAGACTGGATTATTATTGTACTAAAAATGTAATAATGAAAATTATTCAACAAACTATATTTTATTTTTTTTTTATTAGAGTTAGGGAATTTTTAAAGTATCTGGAAGTATCATTTATCAATTAAAAATTAATTTTTCATTCTTTTAGTGTTAGTTTGGCAATCATACTTAAGATATCATTTACATTGAGCGGCGATAATGTGAAATTTATGTGTAGAAATTTCGAAGAAAATCTGATACATCCAAATTAGTAGAGGTTCGGTATCGATTCAGCACCGAAAACTACCTTTGAAAATAAACAAAATAAACTCCGTAAGTAAAGTCGCCGTATATTTTCATTATATTGAAAATCGGCAAACGAATCACCGTTACCTCAAGAAAGTTGAGATATTTAGATACCTTGAAATTTTAACCAGCACAATCGACTGTAAATTTCACCAGTCAAAAGGTTCAATGCGGTATCACACTTTATAGGCTAACCTTCTTGCTTCTTTTTCACTCCCACATTGACGAAAAATTCAAATTGCCATGCAGAAGTTTACGGTGCACCAGAGGCTTCCTCCTTTCTCTTTCGAAATCTTTCGAGCAGCGCGAGTCTCTTATTAGCCGAACATCGTTTTTTGATGCCTGTAATTTTTTCGGCGCCTACTAATCAGATCCAAAAATACAAATTATCGACTGGTCGATCGGTTTTTTTTTCCTGAATGTTATGTCTTAATTTATATAGTTACTTAACCAGTAGTTATTTTATACTTCAAAACTGACAGCTTATGTATATAATATTTACATTTTTCTGATATAAAAAAAAAACATCAAAAAACCTACAAATGTCGAACCACTACTAAAAGTTGCGAAACTGAAAACACAGTTTTACGTCAACATTTTCCGTAAGAGAAAACGTTCTATCAAGCTTTCCCAAATCGGGCTTGAATTTTGCAAAAACCTCTTCTCATTTTTCCGCGCCGTCGTGATTCCTATTGCGCAAATGCTAAAGCGGCGTCGCCGAGCGCGCCGAGCGCCTATGAAAACGATCGGGAAAATGGAAACTCTGCCAAGGATGCCGAGAAATGCGGGACAAGGAAAACTTAGCGCCTTGGCTATTAAGCAGCGAGCTCGCACTCGCGCGCTGTTTTCTGAATCCCCGCGAGTGCCTGCATATACGTGCGCTGTGGCATTATCGAATTATTCGGTCGATACACCCGCGCTGCTATTTTTTTTTAAGAAGATTGTGTAGAACGATTGCGAGGCATTTTAATTTGAATGCTGGTTTACGGTGTTAGCGTGGAGATTTTGTGAAATCGCTCTTTTTACCGAGAAGTTGGGAGATTTTGTAGGACGGCGTTGTGGTCATTTATTATAATTAATTTTATAATCATTTATCATTTATTAATTATAATGCATTATTTGTAATTTTGAAGTAATTTTAAGCTAGTTAATTTTTTTTTTAAATTCTGCAAAACAATTTTTATAAAATGATTGGGCTAACAAATTGAGTAGTAAATTAATATGAACTATAGTTAAAAATTGATTAGTGACTTGTTTAGTGGCGCATGTAAACCAACTAATTTTTATTCTTCTATAAAGATCGTGATAGAAAACTCGTCAGCACAAAAATCGGAATGATAATTTTCTTCAGATAATACTCACAACAAGAAAGATTAAATCTATAATAAGATCGTAAAAAAAATCAAATTTCATGCTTTTTCGAGCAAAATAAATCTGGGTTAATTGCTTGGCCGAACACCTTGCCATAATATTACGTGATTCTTTTTAAAATAATTTAATATTCATTTATTCATTGTAATACATAAAAGTAGCACTTTCATTTTAGAAAATATTTACACCAATTCTTATTTTTTTATCAACATTTGCAGTCACAATATTGAATACAACAGTATTTTCATAATTCACAATATAATATAGATTAAAAAAAGAAAAAGAAAGTATCCTAACTAGGGAATCGCAGGAGGTTTCTAAAATTAATTATGTCCCATTACAGAACTTCGTTAGATCCGAGATAATTAAAGCTTACAAGAGCATGAAATATATACAATCACATCTCTATTTGATTTTAATTATGATCCTGACACGAGATTTATTTTCTATTGTATCGCTGTAATAAATCAGCACATAATAAATGAATCATTTCAATTTCATTTCTCTTCTGAATCACAATAGCAACTTCATTTCTCACTGTATACAGAAATCCATGCTTGGAATGAAGTAAACTAACTATTTTCAATAAAACGTTTAATTGAATACCGATTCCAGAGGCATTTTTCTATTTTAAAAGTGAATTCCTGTCTCTTATAATGAAAAAGCCATTAAAGTGATTCGAAAGTAATTTCCATTGAATCCAATGAATCTCTTCATTTGAAGTAGAATAGAAACACGTTATTACGCTTACATGTTAACATTCCATACCATACTAATTAAATTAAAATAGAATTTTTGAATGATTGCAAGAAAAATTACCTTACAAGCATCTAATAAATAACCAACCTTTCAAAAATTAAATTCCATTCGTAAAATAAATCATCGAATTCCCCAGTAAAAGCTCAAACAATCATCTCCACCGCGCAAATTCACCTCCATAAATAAATTCCTCCAGCAAAGGAATCCAGCGAGTTTCTAACTCATCCAGTAACAAAAAAAAATGACTAAACACTACAAATGCGAACAAATTAATCAATTAGGAACGATCTCCGGGTATACAGGTTTCGTTTTCTAAATCGCTTCCTAAAATCAATTACGTCTCATTAGCGGAGAGGCTCAGCGTATCGCGTATACAGCACAGGCACGTATACGATCGCTGGAGATTCTCCCGGCTACATCGACACGAGAGAGAGAGATATGATATACCCAAAAGGATATTTTCGTTATCGCGATGATGCGCACGCCGCCGCTGGGAATTAAGTGGAAGCGCCAATTATCGGAGTGCCTGCGCGTCGTTTCAATTTCCTTGAAACGCCTCCCTCGCAGCGCGCGTTTTCTTTTCTCTCTCACTCGGCTCTTGCTCTTTCTTTTTTCCCAATGGGTTTTTTTTCTCTCTCTCTCGTTGCAGGATGAAACGCGCGGCATTGAAACTTCTGTTCTTGCTTTTCGTACGTGGAGGAGCGATTTTGTTCGGGGGCTTGAAATCTTGATACATTCTGTTGCCGGGCAGGAGTTTGGTTGGGATTAATGTTTGAATGAGTTTCGTTATGCTTGGTTATTAGGTTTGAGGTTTATGCGTGATGTGTAAGTCTGTTTGATGCGCAATAAATTTAAACTGATTAATTATTCATTATGCGTGCTTCGTAGTTTGATGGATATAAATAAATCTACTTTTGATAAATATGTATTATTTGTTAATGTGCTTGCTTTTTTTAAGAGTGACAAATTGCGTTAATTCATCGAAGACAAAGTTTAGAATTGCTTTTTAAGGTAATTACATTGTGCTTCATTGAAATGTATCAACGATCGATTCGGTTTAGTATTACTCATGGACTTTTTTGTACATCGTAAAAAATATAATTTTGAATTCAAATGAAACAATACTTAAACTAGATATTTTGTTAATTTGATACAATAAAACATATGCTACAATTTAATTTAATTTTTTCATGGAATAATTCGATTGGTTTTTGGTCTACAGAGCACGTTTTAATTTTATTTTTTTAATTCTTTTTAGCTATTTTCAAAAGAAAAGCTCACGTAATAAATCGTGTAGTTTTAATTTATTTAAATTGTAGGAAGTACAAGTTCGTAAGAAAAAATTAGTTACCATTGAATAAGCTCAACTTGTAATGTAAAAAAGTATTAAATATATCAACAGAGATTGTAAAAGAAGCTAATTATCTTACAGTATAAGCTAGCATCAATTGAGCAATTAGCAGCACAGTCAGGAAGCTATAATTTATTCGTAGTATTGAATAGTCTACATGTTATATTTCGAATCCATTAATTATTTTAATGATATATCGCACTTACAAGCCGTGTATCGTTATAACATGTAAAATGCTAATTGTCAATATTAACCTTCAGAAAAATTATGATGAAATTTTCTAAAATAAAAGCTGTCAAAAATACTATATTTATCCTGCTAGATATTCTTTATTACTGAACAATAGCTTCAAAAGTATTTCCCCAACAGTAACAAGATATCCATCAGGGTACATCTTCCCCATTAACCTCTAAAAACCAACTCTCTACCAAACTACCCTTTCCAAAATCAGCCGTACCAACAAATTCAACAATCCAACCACCAGCAACAAACCAACCTCCGGCACTCCTAAAACTCGCAAAACGCAGCAGCACAAATCTCCCAAAGGCAGCAAAGAACATAAGCGCCGAGACGCGGAGAGCGAGTTATTCAAGCGCTCGCGCGGCCAGCTTAGACGGAAGCGTCGCAAATTGCAGGCTTCCGCGGCGGCGGCGACTGCAAGGCGCAGAGCGGGCCGCGCGCGGCACCTGGGAGCCACCGAGCCATAACTCTCGCTTGCGCGCGCTGCCTGGGACTGCTCTGACTCGCCTAAATCCCGGTTGACTCGTTTCTCTTGCTCTGGAGTGCACTCCGTCTTGCTTTGCCGGCTTCCTTTTTCTCAAATCTGAGCCGAGTTATCGGCTGTAAGTTTAGGATTGATGCAAGCTTGATTGTGAAGGATGGTTTTTGAGTTTTTTGGTTTGCTGAGAAGATTTTTTAGTTTGTGGTTTAGCGCTGTAAAATAATTGTTATAACAACAAGTTATTATCGATGTAAAAGTGTTGTTAAATTTCAAAAAGAAAATCATTTTTTAAGCCACAAAGAAATATTATCGTGTCAAATTAACGGACGCACATCAATCCTCTTGAAATCACAAAAAGCCAAACCGAATCGGCCGAACCGAAAGCGGGTAAAACAAACACCATCTCAAAAGCGCAAACACTTGCATAAGTTTTAAAAATACCCGCGCGCAGAAGCCATTCTCGAGCCTCCCTCGTAAACTTCTCATAAAATCGCCGCGGAGCCAGCATCGAGCAAAAGAACCGCAAAATAAAACAGTCGCCGCTTCGTACACACACCTTCACTTCTCCGCGCGGCTGCATAAACCAACCCATCACATTCCGCACTCCAAAAGCGCGATTCATCATGTAATGCAGGCGCGCAGCGCTGACGCGACATTTTTAACTACCGCATCCCGCGGAAACGTCTTGCCGCCAATAATAGAAGTGTCCCCGTGAAGCTCGTTATTAATACCGTCCTATTATTATAGTCTCTCTCGCGGCGTATGTATCGCGTCTCTGGGCTGCGCTTTCGCGAATCTATACGTGTGTGTGTGTGCACGTGGCCGGCGGCGATTATAGTTGCGCGCTGGACGAGCTCTTTGTCACCGGTGCGCTGCCGTCGACTTGCGCTGCTGTTGCGTAAGCCGCGCGTGTATGCTAATTCGCGATCGGCTGAGTGGAAGTTTGCGGAGGATAGGTTTGATTGTGGAGGTTGTGGGGGGATTGGTTAGAGTCGGTTTTGGAACGAGGCGGATTTTGTGGTAGGTGGATTTGTTGAAAGTATGATGGTAATAGGAAAGTAGGTTTGTGGTTGTTGGATGAAATTGTTTTGTGTAAGCAGTAGCTCATTGTTTATTTTTTCTATGATTATAAAAATCATTTTTTTACTGTACAATATTGCAACAATATTGAATCAATATTGCAACAATATTGAATCAATATTACAACAATATTGAATCAATATTGCAACAATATTGAATCACCATTAAATCAATACTGAATAAATATTAAATCAATATTGAATCAATATTAAATCGATATTGAATCAATAACAAAACAACATTGATCGACCAAATTCGTACAATCAGCCAAAAACACTATCCTATGCTAACGACCTACCTAAACTACTCGAAACTACTACTCGATAGGTCAAGTAGAAATAAACTGCTCGAAAATTACGCCTAATCATTCTCCCGATCAATCCTCAACATCAAAAATCCCACCTACAACACACTACCTCACCGTATCAAAGAACCGATCTCGCAACAAACGTCCAAAACGCGGCTGCCGCAAACGCGTAATTATGATAATTTAATTACCAACTACTCCCGGAGCGGCGCGCATACATCTCTCCCTCGCGCTGGCGCGCGCGCGCGCGCACGGCATGATTTATCCGCGAGCGCGGCATTGTCGCCGCGAGAGGGAAAAGGCACCTGCAACGCGCGGCGCGCTTATGATAATAACCCGGAGTGCGCGCGCGTTTACACGGCATGGGCGGATCCGCGCGCATTGACCCTGTTGCCGTGCGCGCTTGGGACTAACACTTTTTGGTTTGAGTGAAAAATAGTGTTGTTTGGGAATTTTGAGGAAGGGAGTATATTGGAGGTGATGCTTGTTTGTGGGATTGTGATTGGTCTGGTGAGTTTATTGTTTGGTGGTTGAGTGGAGCTGCGGTTTATCTTGTTATTAGTGTTTTGTTGTTTAGTTTTGCACTGTGACGTGGTTTTGGGAAATCATCTTCTGCTTTGTTAGAATTTGTGTAAACATAAACGTCAAATCTAACAAGAAATTTCAGTAAAATTGTTCATTAAACTTAATGTATACATTTATACTGGAAGTAAAATTAGATCTAAAATGCACAATAAAGTTTACTGAAACGCAATTGTACATGAAGCTTTTAATATTTGCATTAAATTAAATGAATTCGCGCATTATATTTGATGCAATGTCAGTTTTGATGTCCGTTAGTTTTGTTTAACATATTTACGAAAATTTTGATTTCAGTACATTTACGTTAAATTTAATATGAAAACATTTAACAACTTAGATAACTGGAATGCTAATATATTGACCGAACAACTACAAAACCCCAGACCGCTCCTACCAAAAGAAAAATTTATTCCTACGAACACAGACAAGAGCATCACACTCGCACGCCTGCACTTGGCACAGTTAGCGAAAACGCCTAAAAGAGTATAGAACCTCGACGTCGGCGCCGCTGCGCTTCCTACGCGAAAGTAGCTCACGATGCAGATTGTGTCACGTGATCTGCGACATATACAGGCTTATACGCGGCGCGCGCTAGCATAAACGAACAACGCAAGCGCGGTAATTACCGTTAATTGCGAGCGAGCGCGCGCGCGGACACGCTGCGATGCAATTGTTGAGTTTAATTGGTAGACTGCCTTAGAGGTATACGTATACGGCGAATCCTTTCTTAAATGATATATCCCGTCGAAAAAATAAGGTTTGTTAGAAAATTGGAAAGCACCGCGTCGGCAAGCTGGGAACGAGTGAATTTTGCTAAATTCAGGAAAATTATTATGGGATTGTATAAGTATTAATAAATTGTTAATGTTTACATCCGACTTTTAATCACAGAATAAATCCAGAATTTCCAGCCGTTTAGTAATCAACACCGTATATTGGTTTAACATCATACCATCATTGAATTTCTCTGAAAGCCACACAGACGCGCTCGCGCAGCCGTCCATTAGAAATCATCCGTATAAAATCACGTTATCCTCCTGATAGGTACAAACGATGACTGACTGACTTCTGCGTGATTCTCAACTTTCTACGGCGCACGCACGCTCGTATATCCACAGACGCACATATGTAACACGTGTCTCGGGGCCCTATCGCTTGAGACGATCCGCTCTATCGCGTGGGCGGCTCGTTCGAAAATGGAAGCGTGTAATTAAATTAAACGCGGATATACAGGTAGGCTCGGGTGTACATGTCTGCAATTAACACGGTGCTAAGTGTGATCAAGGTGTACGCGAGTTGTCGTTCATTAGAATGGGATTTTCTTTTTGCTGGGGAGGCGAGAGGTGGGAGTAGTATAGGCAAGGTGATATGATTCTTTTTTTCTTTTAGCGATACGCGATAGCTTGCGGCGTTTACTGTGGAAGTGCGTAATTCGTGTGATGTATGTATAGCGGCTTTGATTTTTTTCTGTTGGTAAATTATAAGGAAGGCGAGGAAAATTATTTTTGTTATTTTATAGATGTTACGTATAGATTCGTAAAATGATTTTTAGTCATGTTTTAAAATTTGAATTACTTTAGCACGTTTTACATTTATTCACAATGAAAGGTGCTTCCGTCCACCATCACTCAAAAATACACACCACAATGGCACCATCATTATTAAAACATAAAAAAATCCATGAAAATCCCAAATTCGAACCCGACAATAACCAACAAAAATAAAACTGCAAGTCTTGAAAAACACTCGCGGCCTCACTCAACGCCAGCGACAATAATTGAAATCATTGTAGCCGCAGCTTCAATATTGATTCAATACCAAACGGGCGGCACTTAATTTTCTCGATTAATTCGCTCGCGCCTCGGCGCAACGTTCCCGCGCAATCAACGCGCAGAAATCGAACGCACGTATACGTATTATCTTCTTGCGCGATTAAAGCCAAAGCCATTGGCTGGCCTGTGCGCGCACGTTGCAATCTGCGACAAATCGTCGGCCGCCGGAGTTACGAAATTCAATTACGCCTAATGGGATGCGTGCGCGTGCGCGCGCATAATGAGATTATTATAACGGATCGTTTTGACGCGCGCTCGCGCCGCGTTTTCGATGGATGCGCGAAAGTTTACGCTAATAAAGCGGCCGATTAGAGCGAGATTGCGGCCGATTTCCTCCTTCCTAACGGGCCGAGAGTGAAAGGTGATGGCTCTGGGATGATGCGTGTTGTTGTCGTGAGCGGGTTTCGTATCTTTGAGAAAATGGGCCTTTGTGCTGGGTTGTTAAGGATGATTGTGGTAGTGGTTTGAGGATGGTTTTTAATTGGGCTTTGACATCGAGGTTGAGTTGTAGGTGGCTCCTTTTCTATTCTGAAAGGTGATTATAAGTCAAGAAAATGAAATTTGCAAAAACAAAATAAAAATATTTAGACTCATGAACGCCAAATCTTGATTTAAATTGTCTATTTTGAACTTTCATTTGTATTATTGCATTAATTATTTTTGAATGCGATCGACATGTTCGTTATCTCGTATTTTCTCTTGCTTCCTGCTACAGCTTGTTATGTATGATGTATAGAAATTTCTCTAATCAATTCTGAGCGATTTTTTTAAACAAGGCAATTGCATAGAGATTATTAAAAATTATCGATACTGGATTAATATCTCGTAACTATCTGTTTCTAGGTACATGCAAATAGAAGTAACATCATTCTTTTTGTTCACGGAATTTATTTTTTTTAAACGTAAGTCAGTTACTAGGTTGAAGATATTTTCACTTGATTGATCCTTGTATCTACTTATGTTACATCTACTTTTTTTTTAACTAAGAGGTCTGATATAGTAAAAATTATTATTCCCGTAACTAAAGTTGTAGTAGATTGGAAAAATCTAAATTTTACTATATGAGTAGGTAAATTATATAATGTTTCATGAATTTTGCTTTAATTATAGAAAATATTTACCAAGCGGGTTGGTCGTTATTCAGACTGTTTAAGCCTCTTAGATCTTCTTTGAAGAGAAATTGATACTGATATTTTGTAATTTTTACAACATTGAATCTCTCAGTTCATTTTTATCTATTCAAAAAACAAAAACCTGCAGAATTTTCGCAAACACATAAAAATTGTGCGATGTATTGTATTAGTCTACAGTAAAAAAAGAATAAGTTATAAAATTGTCTATTTACGACTTCTACCTTCTACAATAAAAAAAAAACCTCCTAGGAAGCGCACAATCCAAGTAATAAATTTCTCTGAAATAAAATTCCATAAAATTTTGTACAAATCAAACGTTACATTATTTACAGCGTTTTCAGCGAAAAGACGGATGATTGAATCGATTGTATCGGAAACGCCATGCATGCAGCCGGTAACGTGAGCTGTGAGAAAAAAGGTCGCGCATTCAAAGTCAAATCAGAACGTCCGTGCAGCGAGAGAAATTGATCTCGTTTTTATCGAGCGCTCGCGTTTTAGCCGAGAGAGAATAAAAGGATCGATTTGTTTTACAGTTCCGCGATAAATATTAATGCGAACTTTCGAAAGTGGTTTAAGCGCAAAATTTACGTAATTTTCGTTTACTTTACACGCGAGTGTATCGAAGAAAAAGCGGTAAAAATTTCGGCTAGATTTATTAACGATGCATCGGCAGTTTACTGTCGATCCACGTGAAATATATACTCTATAGGATCGCAGGAATATTCGATTGAGCATTCGACGTATTAAGATTTTGAATCACTGTGCATTCATTTAAATACAATGAGACATTGATTTATAACTTTGAAAATTTGTTTTATGGTTTGCTCTTGAAGAAAAATTTTAACTCATCTCGATCACTACACTGGTGAATTGATGTAATGTAAATGTGGCGTATTAAGAAACTTTATTTTTTTATTTAAATTAGAAATTATTCTTTATGAAAGATTATTAGGATGATACATATCTGGGTTTAAAAGATGTATTTTTTATTTAATTTTATTAATTCTAACATTGATATAGGCCTAAATTGGAAACTAATTAAAATATATAACAAAAGATCAACGATTAGAACCAACTAATAAAATTTTTTAGTTCTTATTAAATGCCATTTTATAAACTATTATATACCAATAATTGTTTAGTAGATAATCGATAAATAAAATCGAATTTAAAATTAAATAAAAAACTTGAATCTCACTAAACCCCAATTCCCCCTTAAAAGATTTGTACCAGCAATTAACGAGCGAGAAAGATCGATTTCAAGAATGAATTCTCCCACCCACGGTTAAATACTTTCATCTTGGCTCTCGCTTACTGGCTTACGCCGCGGATGTTTTTATCGCTCCATCGGCTCCAAACGAATTCGCTTTCGCGCGCCTTTTTCAATTGACGACATCGTTTAAGATCCGAAGGGCCCGAGCGTCGTGCGCGGATTCTACGAAAGCAATGGCTTATTTGCAGAGAAGTTATCTTCACTTTTTTCTCTCTTCGGTTGAAATCGAGCGCGAACTCGCGAATTAGTAGCAAGATCAGTGCGCGTGCTATTACACGTTTATGAAAGTGGTTTTTATCGGTCTTTAATTGGTCGAAGTGTGGCTTTAATAGGGAATTAATTGGATTTAGTGAAAGAAAGGATTGGAAAACTTGCTTAATTGAATTCAATTTAGAAAGGTTTAAAAAGCTATGGAATTCGAATGGTTAGAATATTGATTAATTAATTGATAATCGATGAATGAATGGATTTTTTATCTCTTACATGTGAATCTAATTAACAGCAAGGATATTTGGTTAAGATTTTAAAAGCATTTTCTCGAAATCCTCCATCACATTTCAAAATTAGACCAACAATTCCCCCAATCGATCAACACCCATTTCAAAAGAACCTAAAATCAAGCTCGAATCGCGGAAGCTCCAAAAAAGCCCCGAGCTAAAAATCCCATTGAACCAGCGTAAAATGGACGCTCGTACAACGCCACTTAATTAATCAACCGGTACACAATCGCGAGAGCTGCGAAATCACTGGCGCACAAATTGAAACGCGATCGGCAATCGCCCGGCGGCGCTGCACATATATATATATATATATATAACTCCTGTCGGAGAGGTGTATATGGGGGCAGAGGCGCGACCGCGAAAATTACGATCAATTACGAGCTAGCGCGCGCTCCCGGAATTAACCCGCTGCGCTCTGCCGGTGGTGTATTTTTAACGACGCCGCTTGAAACTTGGTCGGCGGGCGTTCTGGCTTAGGCGTGGGAACGATATAGTGGCAGGGCGGAATGGTGTGTTCGGATGGATAGTGTTTTGGCCGCGGGGGATGGTCATGATTTGATGATGACTTGTTGGTTTAGATTTGGGGGTTTTTAGGAGTAATTGTAAAGAGATATGTTCGTTTGTAGAGTAACTGTCTATTTCTTTTTGATTATTTATAATGTATTAGAGTTTAGTCTATTTAATTTATAGAAATTAAAACAATATTAAATCTTTTTTGTTATAATAAACGCAAAAATTAAATACTTATATTTTTTAATTTTTCAAAATTTTTTCCTAAAATTACAATTTATTGTGAAAAATGGGTTCCCATATGTTTGACATCAAGGAGGTTTTTAATTTAAATTTAGTTATGTAGCTTCTAATAATACTCTTTCAATTAATTAACTAATTCTTTTTTATTTAAACGTATAATAAGTAAAAAAACTGAAGTATATTGAAAGGCAGTCTTCTTCAGACGCGTGCTCATTAAATTTGTAATACTTTTTACTTATGAACACCCTAATAAGCTCTAGATAATAATTACAAAGACATTCTGCAATTATTCTTACTTTTAATTATTGCTTTTCTTTTTATATTTTCTTAAAATACATGCGTTAGTTAACTATTTTAAAAATTTCTCAAAGGATCATAATTTTACACCAAATTGAATGTACTTAAAATTACATATAAAATGTATTGTATTTACAATACGTGAGGTATTTTGATACACAATATGCATTTAACATACTCTAATTAATAAAGTTTAGAAAATACAGAATTAAAAATATGAATTTAGTTCAAATTTTGTATGATTTACAGTAAAGTGCTTTCAGACAAAAATTTAATATCAATAAAAATCTAGTTACTTTGGGTTAGATATTTAAATAATACTGCAGTTTTTTTCTGTACAGATACTGTTTATATTTATATTAATAGATTTCCTAATACTATGGAACGATTAATTTATCAAATTATTTTTTTAAAATAGCCGTTATAATCTATAAAAGGTAATCGTATTTAAATTGCTATAAATTTTATGGTTATTCCAACCTAGACTGTATAAAAAATAAGTTTTTTTCGAAAATAGCATAATAAAAATGAATTTTTTACTCCTAAATCTTAATTTAAAAGCCGGCAATAACACTTTACAACCTAATAAATGATTCAACCAAAAATTATGAATCTCTCGTCACACTTAATTCGCGCACTTAATTTCTCCCGAATTTTGCAAAACCATCTCGTTCGCAGTATTTCATTCGCCTCTGCACGCACACGCTTTCTCAAACCCACTCCAACCTCTTTTTTCTCTTATATATCCACGCGCGAAATTCGCCTCTCTTAATCGACGATCTTGACCGCGAAATACCTCCGGTCACGGGTATAATCTGGTTTCAGTATACTTTCGGCCCTACTCGTTTATTTTCTTCCCTCTTCCTTCTTCGACACGTCCGTCATTGGCTTGATTGAGTAATGGATCGTTCGATTACCTCTTTACGGCCCGTGTACTTTCGAGGCGTGCACGCGGAAAACTCTTACTTTTAACGCGCGATTCAGCCGGGGTATTTTTCAGCTGGCGGTCATAAATTATACGCTAACGCGTGGGATGGGCAAATTTCATATTTTCGATTAATTAAGAATCGCATGTGTTTCGTATTTATCATAGATGCATTGGGAATTATGCGTCTGTTCGCGTATAAATTCAAGCGCTAAATACGCGCGTGAGGCTTCAGAGTGACAGAATGAGGAAGAATAATTTCCTTATTCAGAGATTGGAATTATCAACCTTTCTAATTTCTTTTAAACGCCTCTTTGTGGTCATAATTTTATTAGGCGTCTTCATATGGTATAGAGTAATTTATTATATGTATAAGGAGATAAAATATTATAAATATGCATATTTAATGCCGTGTGATACTATGTATAAATCAACATGAATTTTTTCTTTCTGTTACAGGTACGTTTGACAATTTTTCACACATTATGAAATTGCAAGGTTTTCTTCAAAGTCGTGAGTAGTACATAAAATAAGCTATGGAATAAAATGTATAAATACATTTCTGAAAATAAGATTTCACATTCTGAAAAGTGAAATAAGTATTTTCTAACCTTTCGGACTAATTTAAAGCTGAATTATTTGCCTTCAATTTGCTACCATGCTTCTTAATTTAGATCATGATTTAAAATTATCATCTTTCCAATTTTAAAATAGAAATATTGATTTTGGTGACAATTTAAACTAAAAAATAATTAGAAACTAAAAAGTGTTTTATATTATTAATAATATATTATATTTTAATGCAGTAATAAGTGCATAATGATAATAAATTTAATGCTATCAAAAATTAAGCTTGATATACTGCATCCGAGAAAGAATTTCAATCCGACCTGAGTACATTTTTCTTCATCACAAGAAAAATTGCGGTCCTTTCCATAAGAAAACACGGCATGTATTTTCCAGGCTGTAAGATCCAGAGGAAGTTAATCGATCTCTTGCGTCCTGACGTTGGTTCATCAATCGTCGTTGTCGTGTCCTTTTGGTTAAATTTTATCGGGTTTCTGTTTCCATATTCATTTTTATTTATTTTTTGTTTTTATTTAGATGATTCTCTCAATTTTTATATCTGCGCATTTGGTCGGTTATTCTATTCCTGCACTAAAATAATTAGACACCTGCAAAAAATGAGGTATTTTTGTCAAAAAATAGAAGCTTAAATGGGGCAGTGTTATTATTTATGTTTGACAATAACTAAGCAAAAACTAAAAATATTTCTTTAGACTTGTTTGTCATATTACCGTTCTATGTAATGATAATTATCAGTTACAAATAATTTTCAAAAGTTATTCAACATTTGAGAAAAATTTTAAAACAACCAATCAATTTTGCTTTACTCTCTTCAAACATGATCGTTTCTAACATACATTACAGATCATAAAACATTAAAATGAATTTTACCCTTTCACCAGGAAGCTTTTTTCGCTCAACACATCCATTTTTATCGATATTTAAAACAATATAACTGCGCATAAACTTTCGTACAAAACATTTACATAAGAGAAAATCCAAGCTCCTGTTTACCTTGTCCCACGCACAACCTCGCCTTCCGCCAACGAAACGTCTTTTTAATTTTCCAAATCCGCAGAAATAACGCACTTTCGATCGTCCATAAACTTTCATTCCCCCTCGACGAGCATGAAAATCCAGCGGCGCATTTCGCACCTCCTTTTATTTTCGTCTTTCACCGGCCAGCGTTCGAATCTCGAAACAACATTTTCTCCACGCTGAACTCTGGCCTCTAGGCGTTGGCGTGCGCGCTTTGACGAGCAAACACGAGACCGTCGATGTAATTATATTACGCGCGGGCTTTACGACTTTGGGAGAGTTATCGGCTTGAATGACGGTGAAAAAAAAAATCGAAGGAGGGAAAGGATGCTTTTTTCTTTTTGCTGGCGTTAAACATGCGGGAGTGGAAGGTAGTTTGAAACTTAGTTACGATGGGTGTAAGTTGGTTATGTAAGTTTCGGAAATCGTTGTTAATTGCGGCTGTCAAGGGTGTGGAAAAATAACTTGTATGATAAAGTTAATTGTGTATTTTAATAAAGATAATTTTGCACGTGTCATTAGGAAGTGTAACATAAATTAAACAAGACTTATGCTACTAAAACAAATTCTATATAATTACAGAATGAATGTATTTGTAATTCATAAAGTTTAACAGGCAGCCTTGGGCCTTGAGGTAAAGTGAAAATCTAATATCGAGTATCAGCAACTTCATCTAAACTTATCTAAAGTATGCAATAAATACTTAAATTTTTAACATGTAAAGTCTAACATTCAAATATACCTGTGTGAAAATAAATAGTACTTTAGTTTTAACTTTAATAAAAATTCTTGTCAGAACATATGTTTCAAGTTTTAAACGAGTAAAGCAGAATAATTATTTGATAAAATGGCATAAGTTTCATATACTTCTTGTTTTAAGATCTTCATTGTAAAATAAATGTCTAAAAGAATAGTTCAAATATTTTTCATATTATAGTGTATCAGAGTGATTAATTACAAAGTGTCATCTAACTTAACTGCGAGTATAAAAAAATTAAATATGATTGAGATTTATGCCATTTTTTATTCTAATGAAATTATTGCACTGCAAATATTTATAGACTCATGTCATTTTATACCAAGCCATTTTGCATTTATGTTATGTACTATTTTTTATATTGTTTGTTATTTAAAAAGTATTATTAATTAAAATATATGTGGGCTTATGTCATATATCCATTCTGACCCACACATTTAGCACCATATTCAGAATTATAGTTCTCACAAATCAAAATATTTTCGCGAAGTCTTATACCTTTAAACTTCATTTATCTGGATTGACTCATCACTACTCGTTTCTAACTTTTTTTATAAGAATTTTTACATACATCATTAGTGTATCATTATGAACTTATCAATATTTAAAATAATATTTTTTTATTTTTAAAAATTTTGCAAATCAGTTAAATTTTTTTTTTAGTACTTATATATTAACCTACATTTTAAAAAGGAGAAATATCTTTGGAATACTTTTTATGAAATGGATAATGATAACTTTAAATCAGTTTTCACTTCAACGACAAGAATAATAATATAGTCGGGGAAAAGTTAGGATAAAAAATTTTTTCATAAAGTCAAAACGTATCCAGATAGATAAATTTTTTATCTTGAAATAGACGCAGCGTAAAAAGCTCGGTCAGAGCGATGAATGAAATAGCGTCACGGAGTAGATTACCCATGCGACAAGCTGTCGCTTCTACTGAGCGCGTTTATTATTATGGTAATTCTTTTTTTGTTCCTCTGTTGAACTATCTTCTAATTCTTTTAGCTTTGTAAGATATTCTTTTGTATAAGAATATTTTTAACCCGCACAAATGTAATTTTCTTCTTCAAAAATGAAATTTTAATTTTAGTATAGTTTCTTTCAATAAGATATTTGTTAATTATATTACTAGTGTGGTTGTTAGCAAGGTTCAAAATATATATAGGATGCAAATACTGATTGATCACCATCCTAATAAAAATGATTCCATTTAATGGCTCATTAATAAATTGATTTAATGCAATTCCTTAACCTCTAGTCATTTTAAATGGGTAAATTTCTACTACCCACATAGTTATTATAAATTTACTGATTTCTAATAGACATTTTGAATGTAAGGGTAAAACATCCATCATTAAGGCCTATCATATACCTCATAAGTTTGTTGTAGTGATACGCTTAAATTCAATTAAAATAAAGCACTTAGTTTACGTGATTAAAACGCCACTGTACCATCTCCGTAATCCTTTTATACAACAGAGCGACTTTAGCCTAGTTTAAAAAAGGAAAGAATACGAGACGACAAACTGGGCCGACCAGCCGCTTACTTATCTCGAGATCGATAGTCTCGAAGTAGAAGACGCTGTTATTAATAAACTTGGCCGAGCGACAAACGAGGGGGGTAAACTTGGCCAACGCCGGCTTTTGGGTGTTCGAATACGTGTCCAGAATGGATGATTGACGTGACGGTAGACAGCTGTTTCCTTTGCTTCCGACTTATAGCACGAATTTTGTTCTCTGTGTAATGGCCGAAATTTGTAATTTTTAGGTTAAGGAATATTTGTATTGGAAAAATTAAATTGTTTTTTTAACCGATCAAATTAAATGTTAATACTTAGTTATAATGTAATCAACTATTGCTATTTAAAACAATTAAATATCGAAGCTTTTAACACTTTATATTTTTACAATTTACTTGGAGATAAGTATAACTTATTGTAAATTATAACAAAAATTTTTAAATAATCTTAATTTATTAAGATAGACACCAAAACTTAAAAAAATACTTAACAAATATCTTTTCAATATTCAAGTTTTTGTATATATTTCCTTTGAGTTTTAAATAAAAGGAAAACTTATACCTTTGTTCCATTCTGCACCTTTGTTAATTATACTGAAGTATAACTTGAAATTTAAATGAAAAATATCGAAACTTGTATGTTCAGCCTGCACAGTAGTAATAATCAAAAATACAGTCATATTTGTGCAAAAGAGTCTTATTTAAAAATGTTTTCATTCACGTAATAATTATTTTCAACCTCGAAGCAAAAATATTTGAGACACTTCAAAAAGAGGGCGCAATACGCCGAGCTCGCTAAAAGAATAAAACAGAAGAAAAAAGAAGTCGTCAGGCAAAAATGTATAATGAGGAAAAGCCTCGAGGAAAAAAACGTTGAGACTCGCGCATTCTCGTTTCTCGAAAATCTCGGAAGCACGTACAATTTCTCTTGCGACCCTCGACCATCCCATTCTTTTACGTTATAATTAACAGCGCGAATTTTTTTCGCTTACGAAAATTCTCAAACTCACAAATTAACTTAATTAAAAATGGTTATTAAAATTTTCTGCGCCTATATATTTTCAAACGTCTTGAAAGATTTTCCCTTTGACAGAACAAATTTTTTTTCGCGAGTTTTTTACGCACGACTCATTAAAGTTGAATAAGTCGCGTTACGAGCAATTCACAAAAAACTTGACTTTTCAATCTTGTCATCTATTTATTTTTAGGAAATTTTCTTTTGTTTTAGTGCTTTTTTTTAACTTGCATTTTTTAATTTTTTAATTTTAATGTATACATTAAAGAATTTGAATTTCGCGTGATTCATGTAATTATTAAATCATAACTAAGTCATACTATATGTAAATTTTGTTGATTCAAGGCCTTTTACTGCCGATTTACTATAAGTAAGCGAACAAAAATAAATGATGAGATATAATTAATCTCTAAGGTTGATACTGATTTAGAAACTGAAAATTAAATTTGAAAATATAGAAATCATTAATATAATTGATGATGAGGATTGAAAAATTTAAAACTTAGTATTTTTATTTAATTAGTTTTCATGTAATAAAATATTACCAGTTTTAATAAAAACCAGTTTGTAATTATAAAATTCTCATCTATTCTCAGAAAAGATAGTTATGACTATGAAAAGAGAACGCACTCATTCGAGCAAGAATATCGTGTATTAAAAGTACGATGTTGTCTCTTGGCGTATATAAAACTATACAAATATTCCCAAAACAAGAAGAGAGAAAAAATAAAATCGGAGAAGAGGCTTAAAATAGAAAGTCAGTGGAAAAATTACTGCAAAGAAATGGAGATTTGCACTTTTTAAATAAAAATATATTCTTTTATAATGTTTTGAAAATGTTAAAAAAAGATAATCTAAATAAATAGTTTTAACAAAAATCACGCCTACAAATTCTTATTAATATAAATATAAATACTCACAAATGTTGAATTAAAAATAATAATTACAATTTGTTCGAAAACTTTTAGTGTCTTAAACTAATAAGAAATTTTTTATTAGAACAGTTTTTTTTGTAAACAAAGTTAGTAAATACACAGGGAAAATATAGTAAATAAGGAAGATCTAAGGTTAAGAGAAACTATCCTTACAAATGGAAACTTTATGATGTGTCAGCTAATTTTTGCCATCCACTAATCGTTATACTAGAAATAATTATTGAATTATTTCTTCGAACGTCAGGATATTTTTCTATAATTACCACTATAATGTTTATCAAAATATTTTCTCTGTGCGCCTCTAAACGATAAAAGGGTCATAATTTTACACCAAATTGAATTACACCGATCGAGAAATACCTAACACCCCTCAAAAAATCGTTCAATAATCCAACCAGCTTCCCAAATATCCCCTTTTTGTATGAAACAAACGCAAACTTATCAGCTCGACTCCAACACTCGGCCATTACTGTGTATCGTAGATAGGGAATATCGAGTGGAAGAAGTCCGGTGGTTTTGACAGTCCTTCCAGCGCGCACGCTAGAAAAGGGCATTCACCCCCGCTCGGCTGGCCTGCGGGGGTAGGGAGCAGAGTACACATACCCTGCACGCAGATTCGTGCATTGCTCGCTGCAACGCACGCAAGTAGCCCTCGAATTTCGTTTCCTTGGCTATCGCCTGTATGTGCTTGCCCTTGTACGCTTCCCTATACTTTTTCGTCATCTTTTCTTATGTTGGTGCGTGTATTTATTTTGTTTTTACGGAGTATAAATTAAAAATTTACGTTCTGATGGTTAAACATAAAAATAATATAAAAATGGAAAAACTAAAAGGCATAATACTGCATATACTATGTTGTATGAATGTCTTTTGGTTTTGATAGAAGAAATTTAAGAACTTTTTATATTATCAATAACAAAGTAAATACCAGATTATTTTGAATTTAATGACTAGGTCAAAGAATGTTTGCAATGCCCAAAAAAATTGTTGATGCAAGAAAAAAACAACGATTTTTCTTAATCATTATAGTTAACACTACTTTTCATGTTGATATTGCCTTATTAAAATTATCACCAGAACTTACATAGATCCCAGTCAGGACTTAATTAACTTTCTACACGGAAAGTCTAAAGCCGCAAAACCAAATCTAGTTTCCAAACTAATGCCTTTGCCTCCTACTGTAAGTCCTCCTCTATCCACACTCGAATAAACCATATGCCTTAATTACACTACAAACAGATTCACGTATCCCCCACTCACGCATGCATATCCTTAATGAAATCGGTCAACGACGAATAAACCAACCTAGTGTCGCTCTCTACCTACCTATCGCTTCCAGAAACACAGCACCCGAGCCGCAACTACGCGGAAACTGACAGAACGGACCTCCGTATATGATTCAGGAAAAAAAGAGGGTGAACGCAAGCAAATATTAAGGGGTGTACTCGGGGCCGAGAGAACATGTCGAGTTTACGCAGGGGTATATAGGTAGAAGCCTAGGACGAAATGTTTTCATGCGGGGAGCCTCGTGCGTGTACGCATAAACTCGAGAGGCCAGCTCGAAATATGTTGCGACTGACGTTTCTGGTGCGGCCGAAACGCTGGACGGCGATAAAAGTTGGCCGACTCGCGTGGACTTGACGAGAATAGTCCGACAAATCGAGCTTGAGATTTTATAGGGGCAATGAAATCGAAGTGCGCGCGTGCGCACGCGTGAGTCATGATTATTCACGGCGGGCGGATGTATGGGGATTGGGTGGTTTGTACCTGGCTTCGCTCATTAACCTCTCTGTGAATATCAGTTTTGTTTTTTTTTAGAAAATTACTTGAAAGCTGAGTCAATTTACAAAAGTTTTAGAAATTCCGTAAACATCTGAAATTTATTCCTTCCGTAAAAATTTCATAGTAAAAAATACGGGCTAGGATTCAGATTGGCAAAATTGGAAATTTACTTATTCCTTTTTACCTACAAAACGACTACCATCCCCGCTCATAATCCACCGTCTAAACGCGTCAGACAACCCCATCAATCGAATCCGCCTTGCTTATCGACGTTGACGAGTGGCCCGCGCCCCGAGCGGGCCGTAAAGTTTTCGCGCCGATAATCGGGCTTTTATTTCCGAGCTAGCTTATACGCCGTTCCGAGGCGCGGTTGTAAAAATGATAAGACGTGCCGAGAATCGCTGAAAGAGTTAGAAACGCGCGTAGCGGTGCGCTTTATGGCTCAGGTGTGATTGGAATTTCAGACACCTTGAGGGGGTGTAAATTGGAGGTCGATGGCTGAGGCCGATTGGCGCTGATTAATTGTTTACGGTTTTTATGAAAGTTTTGTTGATTTGAGTGCTGGGTGCACTCCGCCGGTGTTTATAGATGTTTCAGTATTGATTCTGCATTATGTATGTTCGCTAATTGTTGACTAATTAACCGGTATTGATTTTGCACTGAGCTATTGTATGCGATAAATATAGCAAAATGGAACAGTGAATCTGTAATTGTAGTAATAGGGTTAGAGTTTATAATAATGCTAATACGTCTTACACTGTTTTGATATCTTCCGGCGATGATCAAGACTATCGAAGAATAAATTTCATCCGGAAATAGTGCTTGATTAAATACTTTTCTGAAAGCAAATTGCATTGAGTGCTTTAACCGCACATTTTTGCGTCACGGCCAAGAAATAAATTTTTATGCTCGTTACACATTTTTCTTCGCAGAGATGGAATTATCGCAGAATTTATAGCGATTCCCGTGCTTCAAGAGGTATGGCAAAAGTTATCCTGACAGTACGGTAAAAATTAACGTGACTTATGTTAAAGAACACGGGGAATTTCGAGAATTTTTATCGGACTGCCGGGGGAATTTCACCACACACGTTTCAGCATTCTGCACTTTAAACTTTCTTGCGTCTTTCGTCAACGTAAATCTTAAGTCGCAAATGAACAGCTCAAGAATTAAGTTGTACAAAAATTTTTCGTCAATTTACTGAACATTGCTATAAAAAAATTCCAAATGCTAAAACATCTTTTGACATTAATCCATGAATTCTTGATTATCAAACACAAATCTCTGAAAAGACCTCATCAAATCCGCTTACCTATCGCCATCAACATTCAAAACCACCACTTAAACTCGCAAACCATCCTCACTCTACCAACAACCCATAACACTCCAAACAATCAATCCTCTCCTCTCTCCCCAAAAAAACTAAAAAAAATCCCATTATAAAGAAGACGCAAGCAGCTGGAAAAGCGAGTAAAATATTTCGGCATATTGCGACGTCGCACACGTCCCCGCAGGCGGCGCGCGAGCTACCGTCGGCGAAGGGTGGCTCGAGCCGACCTCGGATCAATATTACACAGGTAGAGGAGAGCGAGCCGGAGAGAGAGAGGTAGGTAGGTAGGCAGCAGGCGCCGGGGGCTTCGCTATCTCCTCCGCTCTCTTTCGCACCTTCTCTCCCTTTCCAAGCCGCTCGCGCGCGCTTTGACGTGCGTTTCGAACTCGAAAAGATTAGCCGCTTTCTAGCCTCGAGCTTGGTAGTTTCGTGGAGCCTGTAGTTTTCGAGCAGCGCGCGCGCGCGCGGAGATGATGAAGAGGCAAGAGAGGTGTTAGCCGAGGTGAAAATTTGATGGTAATAGTTGTTTTGCGTGCTGGGCTGATGTAACGACTTTTGAAATATTAGTGGTTTGGATGTACATGTGTAGGCTGGAGTTTAACAAGAAAGGACGTGAAGTTTGACGTCTGTACTTCTCAATCGCAAACGTTACCTAAAGAATCTAAAATAAATCCAAGCATTTTTCCATAACCCCCCTTAAAATGATTAAAATAAAGCCATAAGACAGCCTTGCCCTCACCCTCGTTTCAATTCACACGGCCTCTTTCGCATATCTGTCAGAGCAAGGCGCGTGCCTATATCCAGCCGCTTTGTATTCCTCTGGCGTGGGTAAACACGCGCACTTTGAAAATTCATTCAGGAGCCGCGGTACTAACCCAAGAGCTGTAAAAATGACCGCTGCACTGGACACGACACACACCGGCTGCTGTGAGAGAATACAGCGGACGGAGGCAGCCTGTATTAACTTTGAAAGTTATTGCCGCTTGCTGAGCCGATATGCTCGGCATGTACGGAGCCGTTGTTGCATCCGTAATAGTTGGCTCAGAGCGAGCGTTCGCGCTCGATCGAGCCGAATTTTGTGGGAGAATCTCGCTCTTATGTAAGCTCTGCTAGGAGTTGTAATTTTCGTGCGGTTGCGGTTTTCAGTCGAAGGGCATGGGGACTTGAATTGGGATTAGAGGGAGGATGGGTTTAAGTGTGATTTGCTTGTTTTAATTGTCAAAGTGTCTTTAAATAGATGGATTTATTTTTTTGGTTATTTTCAGATTATATTTGAATGGGGATAAGTTTTACTTGAATAATTTATTTTAGAATTAACTATTTATCTGCATACTTATATATTATAATTATAATTTATATATTTATAAACATGTCTTTAATAATTTAATGATCTGAGTTATAATGTGCTATTGTTTTTTTGTTTCAGGTATGTTTCCATCGCATAACGACAGTTCATACAGTATGAGTAATTCAAATGCCATTCTGCGAAATCGTGAGTGAAATTCTTGCGTGTATATCATTGGTCGGTACGAAAAAGATTGCGTTTCAAAGCTCAAGTCGGAAGTATTTGAGCATATACGTTTGAATGAAATCTATAGTGATTCAAATTGAAAGTCTTTACTATTGAATTCTAAATATGATATTTTTCGAGACTTCTTAACAGTTTTCATAGCAATTTGAACCACTATCTTCTCCCTATGGACCGAATCACAGAATCACGGAATCAATTCAAAGCTTAGGATTTTTTTAAATACAGAAAGATTAATTCAGATACAATAGAATCGTCTAAGGCGTAAATAAAACAATTCGAGCCAAACAATAATTATTTTTAAGAATAATTTTAAAAATAGTTCTTGGATAAAACGTAAATGCCCTAGAAACAAATTTCAAGAAAGTTCAGAATAAATTGATTGGATTCTATTTAAGCTACTCGTACAAAATTTACTCAAAATTGTTCTAAAATAGCAATACTTGCCTACTATTTTCTTAAGTATTAAGTATTTTCGAAAGTAAGAATGTTTAATGAGAAACTAGTATTTCAACGTCTACGCTATTTTAGGCAGACTCACGATGCAATTTTGTCTTATAAGTTTTTAATCGTGAACATGAAAAAAAAATAAGAGATAAAAATAATACTGGCGCTGCTAAAATAACGTAGACGCCAGAGTTCTGATAATAAAGTATTTGCTATTGTCGCAAAACCGAATGCAAATATAATATAAAAATATAAGAATATAGCATACTTAGAAAAATTTTGGCATAATTTTGAGCAATTTTTCCATAAACAATTTATATTACAGAAGCATACAGACTAATCGAAAATAATCGAAAATTAAGTTGCAAAGAAATTAAATTAAACTAAATAAAACAAACTTCTATTTGATTTACTAATAAATCATAAATAATATTAACAGATTCCAATTGAGATAATTTTTGGTGCATTTTCGTTGCTCAAATCCAAACTCATGACTTTCACCTATAAAATCATTGATTTAAACTACTTAATTAATCCTATCTCTCTGACAATCTATTCACACTTTTGACTACCGAACTTGTTTCAAAATAAATCGTCCATAACCGAACGTGTCCCAACGATAATCAAGTTGCGCAAATTTTCCAAATTCATCGTGACGCAGAAGTTCAAATCCAGCCGTGGGCTGGATCTCGCTGCATCCTTCCGTGCTCTTGACACTTGTGCAACGTCAACTCGCTTGCGTAACTCGCGCAATCGCGCAATTGCGCTTCGGACCCTGTCTCGTAACTCTCATGATTCCGTCAGGTTTCGTACACTCGTGCGTTGATTGTTTTTTATGGGGATTCTTAAAATTTAGATTATGAGTTTTTTTTGTTGTTTTAAGCGCACCTAATGTTGTAGCACTCTAAAATTTTATGATATGATTTCTTAACTCAATTTGATAACTAAATGCAAGTTTGTGCAGTTCTTTAATAGTGGGCAAAGTTGCTGCAGTCCTCTAATATTTCCATCGATCTCTCGGTCGTCATATCAAATTTCCAAAATGCACCTAAAAACTACCATCCTCTCACCTTCACTTCCCTCTCATAATCTCCTACAAAAAACTCACTATCTCAATCTCGCGTCAAACTTTCCCAAAGCTCGCTCCCGGCCGTTTTCCTCCATCGCGCCAATTCTAATCTCTCGCAAACACTCGTCTCAACGTCGTCCTCCGCTCGGAATTACTTCAGAGTTCGAAAAGGCGGGAAAAGCGTAGTAGAATCTCTTTCTCCCCCCTCCCCCCTCTTTTCGCTCTTTCGCGTAAGGACGTCGAGTTCTTGCGCAAAGCCTATTTGCTCTCTCGGAATTCGTTGTCGTCGAGCGCTCTGCCCTAATGGACGAGTGGCTCTTGTCTCGCTCGGTCTCTGCCTCCGGCGGAATTCGAGTTTCTATTTTTCTTTCGACTTTTTTAAGACCGGCTTGAGCAGGTTACTCCCGTGGATTCCGCTCCTAGAGGTGCTTATCAATTGGATGATAGGACGTTTTTATCTAAGCCAGGTTGAATTATTCAATTTCAGGTCTGATAACAGGTTTGGGTTTTCCTATGGCGGAGTTGAATGTCGCTGTTGTGGTACGTTTTGAATATTGACTCGTCAGCGGGATATTCCGACAATTTTGTGATTTGACCCGCATAAATAGTCTCTTCCTGCTGTGTACGAAATTTAGGAATTCCGAGCATATTAGGAAAGTTTTATTACACTATTTTTGTTTTTGTTCAACTAAAACCATCTAGATAAATTAAAGAAAACTTTACCTTCCTCTAATGTTTAAAATAATAGTTACTATACTTTACAATTTCTTACAACACGAATTAAAAGTAACAAAAAAACTCCACCAATCTTCAAACCCACCATTAAAAAACATCGCTCCAAACATTATACCCAACCATAACCCCAAACCCATCGCACCCAAAAAAAAACCAGAGTGACGTCGATGAATTTTCCGGAATCGAGCGCAGAGCCGCGCGGCGTCATTAAAAGAAGCGCAGCCAGCGCGCGCGACGAGCCAGGCAAAGAGCGATCGATGTCGAGCCTCGATTAATCACCGAGCCGGTCTTAGCCTCGCTCGCTTTCTTTCGCCGCGCGACGCCCTCTCCTTTGTGCCGGGATTAAAGCGAGTTTCGCGTCCGCTGATGAGAGCCGCTTCGACGGACAGATTAACATGTAGATTTATCTCCGTTCTCTCATTTGGGATTGATAGATTCGCGCCCTGTGGAAATGGAGCTATAGGATTACTCGCGGGGAGGTATTTTTGGTTGTACTGCAGTGCGATATGCAATTGCGGAGGTGTTTGTGATCTTGGATCGGGATGTTTACGAAGGGATTTTCAAATTGTGAATGGTTTAGTTTGTGGAGAGCTTAAGAGAAAGTAAAGCTGGATGATATTGTGATAGTTGTAATTATTATTACTAATTTTATTAATTTTGATAAGTTTTCTTGACACTGTTTCACTAAGCTGTTTACTCATATTGAGTTGCTTTGACTTCTACAATGTCAACATTTCTACAATACATTTTTCAAAAAAAATTTTTCACTGCCAAAACTTTCTTCAAAACTTATCTATACTTTCAAAGATACTGAAAAATTAAGGTCACACCTACACTATAAAATTTCAAAGTCGCATCTTGTCAATTAAAGAAAGCATTCCAAACGACGTGTCATAACAACAATTGTTCACGTAACAATACGAACGAGATCAGGCGTTCGAACACTCGCTTCGGATTATGTAAATAATCGCGGGGACGCGCAGACAGCTCACGGCGACGCTAAAAGCAGCGACGACGGCGAGCCGCTCAGCAATTAGCCGGATAAACGTAACCGTTTTTAATCTAATTGACGCTAAGCAGTTGCGTCAACTAACAAAATGCCTCACCCGCGCGCGCCAGTCAGCTTTGCTCGTTAGAGAATTTAAATTGTTTGCAGGCTGCATCTGCAATTTTTTCGTTATTCAAGGATCGTGAATGGAACTGTGTCGAAAGATCTGGGACGAGTCTGTATTCTAATGCCGTTTCGTTTTGTGGATTTTTATAATTGATACTCTAGTTTCGACAGGAAGGTCTGGAAGTTTTTGTTTGTTGATGGGTTGATGAGTGAAAGATCAACACTTCAATTATATTGTGTAAAGAGAAGATAGACTCGTGAAAAAAACGTGAAAATCTGAATAAAAATTCTTTGTTAAGCTTTTTTCTGAAAAAAGAAGGATTCTTTAGACGAGGGGAATAATAACGCTTCTTGCGGAAACTATGAATTTTTAAAGCTACCGGTAGCTGCGTTTACCGCTAGCCTGTAAAGGGTTACTGTACGCGCTGCATATTTTAAATGAACGAGCTGCGAATTTCCATAGTACAATGCAATTTGTAAAGAAGTAATATAGACAAATTGACTTTTTGAAATGTTTCAATATTGTATATATCTATGTCAAATTTCTGTTTTCGCGTTTACGGAAACAATGGAAGTTATGACCTTTTCGTTTAGTGAAAATGTAAAACTTTGTTACTGATCCAACAATAATTTATGAATGATTCGAATACTGTAAATATTGATTTCATAGATCTAATAGCATTTTTCAACTAGCAAATAAAAGAAAGTAAAAACTGTGTGCATGCTCATTAATTTATATAGAAAAATAAAGAAGAAAACAAGCTCAGTCCTTGTTAAATAATTCCACGGGCTTTAGGGGCTGTCAAAGATTCTCTTTTTACTAGTTTATCCGCGCGTGTGAATATTTTAGACTCAATCCTTTGTTCCCTCGTTGAAGCATACTTCTGTAACGATATTTGGAGTTTCTTGGACCCTCGGTTTTGTAGTCAAAAGAAGATGAATGGGACTTTTTTTTAGGGTATACGATAACAATGTAAATGACTTGCCCTTTTTAGTGGTTATTTACACTACATTGTTAAAAATATGCTTTTAATAAAATTTATTTACTTTTAGTATTTATTCTTGCAAACACTAATAAAAAAATTGCCATTAAAATTTATTTACTCTCAATATACACTGTATTGTACTGGCAACTATAATAAACAAAGTTGCATCTCTCTTAATGTTTTAATAACATTGTAATCCGTGGATTAAAGGGTAAAAAAAGTATATTATAGATAACTGTTCTACATTGTATGATAACAACTTTTTCAGCCGTAAATCTATTTACTTTAGTTTAGCTAGAAAAAACAATGGAGATAATCTAACAATTTCGCTTAGTTTCGCGAGCTAGACAAGAGAAATGGCATTGTCGAGGCATGCTAACGTCGTTTTTCTTTTTATCGCCACTAACTCGTATACACACGAGAGCGCATCACACTATAATCGCAAGGAACGATCATCAAAGTTTGCCGTTAATCTCGTTTCAAGCGCCATCGAGAAAATAAAGCGATATCAAAAGAGAATTATAGTTAAACACATAAGGAGAAAAATAAAAAGAATAGTATTTTTTAAAAATTAACAATTTAACGGATGAATTATTCTTTTAAACAATTTTGATAAATTTAAAGACTTTAAAGGTCTATTCACAACCTGTGAGACCTTTAGGGTCCAGATAGATCTTGTAAGGCCTTGATACAAAATAGTCTAGGACTTATATTTTCTCAGCTGGAATCTATTTATTGCCCTTTAAAATACTTAAATAAATATTCCAATTCATCCATAATCAATCTTTAAAAGCAAAATTTTCTGTATAAAAACCGCAGTATATTCACGTCAATCACCCATCCCTCAACACTTGAAAATCTCTCAAACCAACTCAATAAAACCGCACCAACAACAAAAACTACAACCTCTCCTCAGACTCCGGAAAACCTCCGCCATCATCCCCCGTCCCATATTTTGATTCCATAAACCATTTCCAGCATCAAATTAAACTCCCCTCCAGCTCGCTTATGAAAAAGGTCTTCCACCCCCCTTAAGACCCACCGACCTCCCTTTTCCACCCATCGACGCAGCCGTGTGTCCTGCCTCTCTCCATCCCCAAAGCAACTCAAAAGAAAAAACACGAACCCAAACGAGACACGAAGAATTAGAGCGCCATGCCTCTTGCAGCAGGGGAAGCGGCTGCGCTTGCTCGGAAAAGCGTGTATGTGCAGCGAGAAAAGCCGGCCGCCTGGGGGGGTCATCGACCCCTCGGCGCGTGGCCTCAAACTCTCCGGGGGATATAAGCCGGCGCGCGCGCGATGACGTAACGACCACGACGACTTCCATGAGGGGGGTTCTCTGCCGCTGGAAAAGTTGCCGCTATACGCACGCGGCACGCATAGGCCGTATGGAAATCGATGCGCGTCTGTTGTGCGCGCCGGTCGGCTCTCCGTCTCTCTCTCTCTCTCTCTCTACTTGCTGTGTACAGCATGTGCGTATGCACGCACGCAGGGGATAGGTTAGTGCCGGCGCAGCGAAGGACTGGCGCGGTTGCCTGTGTCCGAGAGCTCTACCAGTCTGCTGCGTTCGTCTCGGCTGTGTATATATTGTGGATATAGAGTGTGTACGTCGGTGTTGTAGGAGTGAGTTTGGGTGTGGATTTAGGAGTGAGGAAGAGGATTTTTTTGTGCTTCGAGGATGAATCTGCTGGAGATCGCGAGGTTTTTCGAGGAGGAGTTTGAAGGTATGGGAGAGTTGATGTTGTGCGTGCGCAGCTGTGGCAGTGGAGTTGTTGTGGGGGGTTTAAAGAGACGCGGAGTGGCGGTTTGGTGTGATGTTTTGTTGGTGGATTTTGGAGTGTTTCTCTATATTTCGGTTGTTATTGTAATTGGTTGGTTGTTGTCGATGAGTTTGGGATTAATTTTTAGAGTTTGAGGGTAAGAGAATTTTGGAGCAATCGATGTTTTTTTGTCGTTCTTAAAGTGTGTTTTGACTGTAAAAATATTACGTGAGTTTCAAATTTTAAATTGGTTTAAAGCATCCGCATCTAAAAATTTGAAATGTCACTAAATACTACTTATAAACTTGGCTTTACGAAAATAGCTTTAATTAACTTGTTAAAAATTCATGACAAAATTTATCGTACTGTGTTCTAAAATAACGATATCCACATCTGGCTGTTTATTTTATCAATAACAATGGAACAATCCATTATCTAAAAATTCTTTTAAGTTTAAACTCTTCCCATAACTATCAAACCAGCACTTACGCACCAAGTTCCAACATTCCCAACTTCCGGATTATTCCGATCAACACTAACTCGTACTAGATCAGATTACAACGAACACCCACACCAGAGTCAAACTTAACCAATCCAACTTTAATAAAAAAAAAAAAAACATTATCCTCCCGCATCTCTCAACGCATCTGCATATTTTAACGCGCGAATCGTGCCGGCTTGGGAGAGCCAGTACGTATACAGGGCCAGGCATCGGATTAACGAAAAGCGCGCAGGCTCGCACATACACAGAGCGAGGGAGCATCACGAATGAAAAGGTCGCTTCTTCACGGATAGCCTGATTAATTATTTCCCCGGCAATTTTCCTCCCTTTTCTCCTTGAGTCTTTCTCTCCAGCTTCTTCATCCGCGCCTAATTCAGCCTGAGCCGAGCTCGTTCCTGTTTTCTTATCTTTCTGCGTGGGTCTCGATTTGGGGGTGTGTCGGCCGAAAGTAAAACGGAAAATTTAATGTAGCGATGTGTAATTTTGATCGATGCTGCTAAAGTGTACAAGTCAGTCCCGTACCTGTCATGCCTGATTATTGCGTAGTGGAAGTATACTTGACTTTACTGTACAGATCAATGAAAAACTACTAATTAACAATAAACAATATCAAAACATAAAAATAAGCCACTCAACAAGCGCCACTCTCCTTATAAATCACCCAAGAAAAAAAAAGCGCCACTCGATTTATCACATTTCCTTCTGCTTTTTTTTTCACGAAACCCCGAAGTCTCGCGCACAAATAAGCGTGCTCGATAAAGTGGAGCCCTTCTCCCCCCCTGCCACCCCCTCGCGCTCTCTCGCCCCTATCTCTCCATCTTTCTCCCTCGCGCGCCCGTAGTAATAGTCGAGAGGGTCGCGCGCGCGCGCCGCCGAAGGAAAAGTTCTCTCTCTCTCTTTCTCTGTCGAGTGTGCGGACGTGAGCGAGAGAAAAGGCAGGAATTACCGCACACGCGCGCGCGCGCGACGACGAAAGTCAAGTTGCCGCGCGGCGCTGAGTATACTTGTGTCGCTGCGCGAGCGAGCGCGATGCGTTCGAGCGATGCAGCTTGGAGAATGAGAATTTGAGAGGCTGGGAGGGTGAGAGAGAGAGAGAGGAATCTCATTAGGCTGGATTATCCGCGCTTTCTGTGGGGGTGGCTCTTCGAGGTCAGGTGCCGATCTCGGAGAGAATTTTGGGGAGTCGGAAAAGAGTGGAGGGCTTAAAGGTGAGATGAGAGAATGGGTTTTTGGGTAGGCGAGGGATGAGCGTTTAGTTGAGATTTTAATGAGGGCAGGTTGGTTTAGAGTGATGGGGCTTGAGAGCGATGTTAAAAAAAGGTTTTGTTTATATGCAATTTTGTTTATATGGGCGATTAAGTAATGATAAAGGTTTCTACTAAAAGTTTTGAAGTATGTTTTATTTTACGAAAAATGCTTAATGCTTGCGAATGCAAATTTCAAGCAATGTATACAAAATTGTTTAGTAAATGATTAGGTAGAATATAATCAATCAGTCAATCAATCAATCAGATAGCTGCTAATTATATAATAAAATTAAAATTATCTTTAGGATATTAAATTTTCGTTTTCTCGCGCCCACAGCAATATGACTGCGAGATTTTCATTATATCACAGTTTTTGAATAATTAGATTCATAAAGTATTCTCTATTTCAATAAAGTTAATTATAAATAATAACTTAAAGTTAACAGTAAATATAAGTTACGAAGTATTCGGCTTTAATTCAATCTATTATCCAGTAAAAATTAAAAAAAATATTTCGCAATCAATACTTTAAGCTCTAAACTGCTTATCGCAATGATCAAAGATCCTTGAATATCTTATTTGTAGCTAAAATTAAAATTTAATTATACATCAGTAATTGCAGATTATAGTATTATAAGTAGATAATATTGTACTTTATTATTTGATGAAATTGATAAGCAAATAAATACATATAATGAATTTTTCAAACAATTTTATACTTATATTCTTATAATACATTATCTATAAGGAAAGAGTAAAATAACAATTACTTGTAAAAGAATAAAACTTAATTTTGCCAATACACAGTAAATTATCCGAATCCGTATCAGAATCCACTTAATAAATTTTTTTTAAATTTTTTTCTATAAATATTAAGTACATTTTTGTTCTCTATATCTTACATAATTCGATTCATCCAAAAATTTCACTATCAAACACCCAAACGAAAACCGTCCTCACCAGAGAAAGTACAGCCGCCAGCATTCGCAACTACCTCGCTGCAAAGCAAAAATAAAAATTTTCGGCGCGAGATCGCGAGAATCGCTCTCGGAATGCATAAATAAATCGCGAGAGCTCGCGCTAAAACAAACAACTTCGATTCTCGAGCCGGCTTTGCTCGACGTTCAAAGCACTGGAAAACTTTAAACTAGCTCCTCACGAAGGAGCGTGCGCCAGAGCCAGGAAAAAAAGGTGTATTTCGAGCGCCTATAAGAAACCGCATCGAAAGGGGAGAGCAGTGGATTTCTGCGTGCAAACGAAAGTTGCGAGCGCGCGGGAATGCGGCGCTGGTAGTTTTCATTGTACGCAACAGCGCTGGAATGTTGGAAATTGTAAAATTGTTCTAAAGGCTATTTATCAAGTGTTCGCGAGGAAATTTATAGGATAATTGATAGTATAGTAGGGGTAATTGCCGCGGTAAATCAATCTTCACCTATAACCAGTAATCGTGCAGAATCTATTCACAAATTCAAAATTAGCAACCGAGCGCCGCATACAACCCGTCAGGGAAGTTCCCTAGTTTTTTCAAATTTTCATTAATCATCATCCCCCTCTGTTTCTCTCCCTAGGCGCCATCTTTTATCTGTACCTACTACAGGGAGCGACATCACGCGGGGGATGACATTTCTTTTATAAAACTAGTCTTCCCCTTCCCTTCTCTTATCCAAAAGAGAGCTAGGAAGAGGTGGCAAGCGAACTGCATGCTCGAGCACGGAACTGCCGCTGCACTCGCCCGGGGGCTCTTTAATCGATACGGCGAGCTAGCTCGCTGGATAGCTTATATACCTGCGTAATTGCAGCTCTCCCCACTCCTTTTACTCATCTATGGGAGAGTATAAACCCTGAGAGGGAGAGAAGGATGAGGATGTTAGTAAGGTAGGGTGTTATAGTTTAAGGAGGGATGGTTGTTTAGAGGTGCTTTGATGATTTGCGAAATGAAGTTCGTTTGAAAATATATAGTTCAGTTCGGTTTTTTCTTTATGGATAAAGCGAGCATTTCTTTGGAAATACTTGCAGTGGTTTCTGGATATCTAGCAGCTGCTCTTATCCCTTTTTTATCTTCAAATGAATTCTTTTAATTTTTGCTAAAATACCCTGTAAAATAGAAAGCAACTAGAAGCTTCCAAATTCGAAAGCACGAAAATTTTGTGCAAATCAGATGTAAAAAGATCCCGTGCAGATTAGGGGGTCAGGACTCGTATAGCGGTTATGTATACGAATCGAGATCCGAATGCTAGCGAGCAGTTCTTCTGTACTTGTGCTAACTCGTTCGCTATATTAGGATTTGCGTAAAACAGTTTCTTTGCTATTCACTGTTTCTTGGCGCAGAGTTTACGGAAGGTTCTAATTTTTTTTTGCGTTTTTTTCAGTCAGAATTAGAAAGTTGACCTAATTAATGATTTGGATGTCAATATTATATAAAAAAATTTTCTTGGTTGGTGAATTTAAATGAAGGAATGGGATGATGTTTCAAATTCTTTATATGAAAGGCAAATCCTTTTCTAAACATAAAGACTTTATGTATAGGATTTTGATGAAAGCACGAACAGCTGCGAAAGCTTCGAACATTTTGGAGCTTTGCAATATTAGTTAGAGACTGCTGGTTTAAAATTGGATTAAAATTATTAGACTGGCATTGATTGGATTTTCTATTCTATTGTCTTTATGGAAATATAATTATCATTAATTGTAAAGAAATTAAAAATAAAATTAATAGATCGTATTAGCATTAACGCTCGTTAAAATGAAATGGATTTCTACCTTAATATTCAAATTATGCATTTAGCTAACAGTATATAAATTTAGTTTTATCTATTCACTTAATTTATAATTTAAAAAAGGACTCCACAAAAATAAGAATAAAAATAATTTAAAACAAGTCTCTTCAGCATCCACTTAGGCAAATAACCTCCTCTTCTGCGACTAATTTTCCATGAGAATACCCTCAGAACTGAGCCGACTGATTAAAAATTTGCTTAAAATTTACCCGAGATCTTCCTAAGTAGTCTGGGCCTAATCGCGTTTCGTCTAACGACCATCGTCACGCAAATCGACGGCTAAATGAGCGAGACGGGAAAACTGCGAATGCGATGAGACTAGAGCGCATCTGTGAGAAGTTGCTAGGGGAGGGAGTATTTTAGGTGGTAACGTCTGCAAATTGTCGCTACTAATAATTTGTTGTATTAATAGTTAATTTTTTTCATTGTCGCGTCGCTGATAGTTCTATTTTTTATTATACAGTCAATAATAGACGAAATATTTTGAAAATAGAAGTTTTATGCAAGAACTAAAGTTTTAAACAAATACGAAAATGAATACAATATTAATGTATACATAAAATAGCATAAGAATTCAGTGGAAAGATATCGAATATTTATCGCTGAGAATTATTTACTAAAAATCAATAAGCAATACAGCAGTAACCACTTCTGTGCGAAGTTTTAGCTTAAACGGGAAAACTCATATTGGTTATTTATATGCATTCAAAGATAAATATTTTATAACGTCTCTTATTTATTTCATATTTTTCACATTAAATTAATAATTTCCAAATCGCAGATTTATCTTAACTGCTAATCTGCGTCAAAAGCCTACTTTTCATGCAAGCAAAATCATTTATTGTGCGGTGAAAGTTACCACATTAACTTCCACGCTAAAAGCCCGTCTTCGAAACATCCAATTCCAAAAGACATTCGCAACGCAAAGAAAACAACTAATTAAAATACCGGCGCGCACAAACGCACCCAATCTTCAAAAACCATTAAAACCCACTCATTCTTCAAAAAACGCTTCCTTCACATCCAACAGCCAACCCAACCCACACATCGAACCCAACCAGCCATCCTCTAAACACCCAAAACGCTCACTTCCTAGCAAAGCTCCTCCCGCTGCTCCAAATTAAAAGCGCCCTGCGCGCAACCCCCACCCGTCCCAACAATCTAAGTCACTGACCCTTCCCCCCCCCCTCCTCAGCCCCCGCGCTGCAACTGCTCTCGCTCTCTCGGTGCAGTCCCGCGAAATTCAAATTCGCGAAAGTCCGCCCGAGCGCGCCCGGACTTCCGCATAAAAACATCCGACGCGCGCGCGCTCGTAGACGACGGGGGTTCAACGACAGTCGCATTTTTCCGTCTCGCCTCGAGCCGTGCGCATCTCCCGCTGCTCTATCCTTCCTGCCGGCCTGCGCTTGCGTCAAGCTCCGTTTTGGAGCAGAGAGCGAGGATAGTGATTTAACCGAGAGAGAGATTTGAGTTGTGAGCTAGCGGACGATGGCGACTGTGAGGAGAGCCAGGTTCCCCGCGAGGCGCCGATTCGGTGAGTTATTTGCTCCGGGTTTGGGTTTGGGCTTTGAGGGACCTGACGTTTGCCGGCTTGTCGCGGGGACGATTTAAAGCTCGATTGTTTTCCGGCTTGGCGATGGTTTTTTAAACCATGGATTTTTTTTATTGTGGCCGGTGCTTTGTAAATATTTGCTTTTAATTAATTTTTTTTTTTTTTTTTCAAGTTGATGATATTGATTTTGTAAACAATTGGGTTTACGAATAATTATTATGAAGTATTTGTACTTGGAAAAATTTTTGTTTAAGTATGTTTTAATCATTGAGCAATATTAATTATTACAACAAGCAGTTTAAATATTGCGACATTTATCCTGTAATGAAAGCAGAGAAGCTCCCAAATTTTTTGAAATATTTTTCATTTATACGTTGCGCATCAGAGTCCCCTTAAAAAGACTAGCCTCCTGTTTTCAATCTATACCCCGAATTTAGAGAAATGCAGCCTCGCTGCTCAAATCCAAGAAAAATGTCGGAAATTAAAATAAAAATGCAAAACAACCTCAAACCGTCTTCCCCACTTCTATAAATCAATAACCCCAACGTACTTACATATTCCATCTATTTCATTTTCAATAAAACCATAAAAAAAAAAACGCCCCCAACTGGCACACATCACTAACCAATCACATCAACTTTCTCAATCCACAGGCAAATCCCCGTTCTTCCCGAGCCTCGACGAGACCGGCAGCAACCTCCTCGAGGAGCCGAACTCGGCGGGCCAGCTCGACGGCGTGGGTGTAGGCGTGGGTGTCGGCGTGGGCGTCGGCGTCGGCGTCGGCGGGGGCGTGATGACGGCGCCCCAGACGGCGCCGCTCTCATCGCCGAGCCGCAGCAGTCCCCACAGCCAGGGCAGCGAGACTGGCGAGCGATTCTCCAGGAAGGTCTTCGTTGGCGGCCTGCCGCCCGACATCGACGAGGGTGAGTAGGAGGATAGCTTTTTTCTATTTGAGTTTTCATTTTTGAAGAGTTTGGATTTTTATGAGGCGTGAGGAGTGTAGTTTTTCGGCTGAGTTTGCAAAATTTTTAGACGAATTAAAGATGTTTAATTTTAAGACGTTATAAATAATGGTTAAATTTGAAAATCAAACGTTCTAAATAATCTCCGGTCCAAACAGATGAGATCACAGCGAGTTTCCGGCGCTTCGGCCCGCTGGTCGTCGACTGGCCACACAAAGCTGAAAGCAAATCGTACTTTCCACCCAAGGGATACGCTTTCCTACTTTTCCAGGTAACAACCTAAACCCACCCAGCGAACCCCAACGAAAAACCAAAAAACGCCCACTAAAAATCCATCTAACCATCCAACTCTAGGACGAGGGCTCGGTGCAACAGCTGATCGACGCCTGCATCCAGGACGACGACAAGCTGTACCTCTGCGTCTCGTCACCCACCATCAAGGACAAGCCCGTCCAGATTCGGCCCTGGCGCCTGAGCGACGCGGACTTCGTGCTCGACGCCTCGATGCCCCTGGATCCTCGCAAGACCGTCTTCGTCGGCGGCGTGCCGCGACCCCTTAAGGCAGTTGAGCTCGCTATGATCATGGACCGGCTCTACGGGGGCGTCTGCTACGCGGGCATAGACACTGACCCGGAGCTTAAATATCCCAAGGGCGCCGGCAGGGTCGCTTTTAGCAATCAGCAGAGCTACATTGCCGCGATATCGGCGAGATTCGTCCAGCTCCAGCACAGCGATATCGACAAGAGGGTGAGTGTTTTTTTTTTTTTTTTAATTTTTGGAGACGTGTATTGTTACGTGTTTGAAGGTTTATAATAAAACGTTTGAGTATGTGTATTAGTAGAGCGCTAATGTGATATCCGCTAATTTCCAGGTCGAGGTCAAGCCGTACGTTCTAGACGATCAAATGTGCGACGAGTGCCAGGGCCAGCGCTGCGGCGGCAAATTCGCTCCCTTCTTCTGCGCCAACGTCACTTGTCTGCAGGTACGCATGTACACGCGCCTCTTGCGCAATTTCTCTGCGCCGTTTTTGCATTTAATATTTCCATTTTCCGTCTTGGATTGACATGAATATCTTATAAAAAAAGTAAAAAATAATCTGTATTGTGAAAAGTAAAAACTAATAGAAAGTTGTTATCCTAGTACTACTGCGAGCACTGCTGGGCGACGATCCACTCGCGGCCAGGACGCGAGTTCCACAAGCCGCTGGTGAAGGAGGGCGCGGACCGGCCGCGCGCCGTGCCCTTCCGTTGGTGTTAACCCCAGCCGCAGTCGCTGCACCAGTCGCAGCCATCGTCGCATCACCAGCGTCGCCGTCGTCCCTGAGCTGCTCTCGTCGCTCCCGCTGCGCTCGTGCGCGCGCGCGCGCGCTAGCTAGCTAGCTAGCTGCGCTATACCCACAGGCGCGCCAGGCGTCCTCAACCACATGGGAGCCCAACCGAGAAGAGAGAACCCCAAGATAGAAGAGAACACTTCTACATTGCTAACGAAAAAAGAAAATTTTTATTCCTAATTCTACTACTCCACTAATTGCTACGTACACCCGCAGTACACACATTCACACACGCGCGCACGCACACGCATATGAAGTAACATCTCTATCGCACACGCGCGACCAGCGTGCTGTGTGCGCTTTGTTTGTTGCCCTGCGTTTTTTCGATGCTAAGAAGACGGAGATCTTGTGGCGAGATGTTTAACCGACCTGCGAGTTGCGAGTCGTTTTTTCTTGTTCCGATGAGCGTTGGAAGTACGACGACGACACGAACGCGTAATATCCGAGTATAGGAAAAAAAAAATCCACGCTTCTACTACCGCCTGTGTGTGTGTGTTGTTTAGAAAAAAAAAATATGAGCCAACATTTTTCTCTGTATCACACAGTTTCTCTAATAGCACCTAAGGATTCTTCATTAACTACGTTTTAAGTAAAAAAAAAGTAATTGATAACAAGCAACAACAGAATAGACATACACATACATCCGTACACACAAACGCAAAAATCCCCCTCTAAACCACAAAGATACACACACTACTTATCCGTAGATAAATATCGTTATTAATTGTAATGCAACGCGTGCGTGTTCTATATTATATATATATATATCGATTAAGGGGAGGATAATTGTGCGTGACGCGAAGAGCCGCCACTATGACGTTCGATCCATCTCTCGAATTGTATCTACAACTATTACGTACGCTCGTTTGTTTTTCGTCACTCCCGATATACATAGATAATTATTATATGTAAGCCCATCGTTACCCGTTTTCTTCTTTTTTTTTTTTTTTTTTTGCTTTTTGCTGGTTCGTTCAGGAAGTTCAGGCGTGTCACTGCCTCGCGATTTCGCATATGAACCTCGCCGACGAAACCGTGTGAACTGCCTTTATATCTCTAGTTTATTCGAGCGATTTTTACCTACTTTTTTGCTGAAGACACGTAACGAGCATGTGAAATCTTAACAAAGTTTTGAAAATGTATTTTGTGTTGCGCTTTCGGCGGCGAGTCGACTTGTGATGTACCTGAACATGAATTTCGTTTTCTTTTTTTTAACTATGGTGGAATTCGATTTTTTGAGGCTTTCTTTTGTATACCGTAAAAACTATGAAATGTAAGCGTTTATTCTAAA
>UELX01000869.1:0-58031 GCA_900480035.1 Eupelmus urozonus
ATCTGCTGTAACAGTTTCATCGGATCGCTCATGTGTATAAGAGTAACTGGAACGTTCCGATATGAACTAAAAATTTGAAAATTTTATAATGTACTTCCGACTAGTAACTGAAAAGAAGATTTTAGGTATAATTTATCAATATAAGCAAATTTTTTTTAATATAATCAGTTCATAGAATTGAAAAAAAAGTTATATCATTTCAAATTTTCCAGGCTTGGAACACGAGTAAAGTAAGTTGTATCATCGATAAAAATATCTTTTTATAAAAATACTTTTAAGACCAGATATTTCATCGTAATTTTAAATTAATGTTTTTCAGAAAAGAAATAACTAGTAATAACATTTTCTTAATTACTAGGTTTTACATGAATTTTACAAAGCAAATAAATATGTATGCTACACGGTATAAATCTTGAGACAGTCATTTATCCCTGTAAAAAACTCCTTATCAATTTAAGCCCTAACGTAATTATCTTGAAAAGCGTCACTATAGACTGTCTTTATAATCTGCCAAACCCAAAGAACAAAGACTAGCTACCCGTCATAGGTGATTATAGATAGCATAGTCTAGCTAGTCCTATCCACATTGCACTAGAATTACAGATATGCAAATCCTAATAATCCCAAAGTCAAGCAAAACACTATATCAGCTGTATAAATTCAAATCGCTCAATCTAAATCCTTCCCTCTCAAAGCAACAGTTCCTATTCCCATTACCAACTTTCCCAGAACATTCTCGAATCCGTACCCGCATTTTGAAATTCCCGCCGCCTTGTGCTCAGCTACCTTTCCAGTAAACAGTAAACAGGCGCCTATATACCTGCTCGCTCCACCAAAACTTTTCTAGTCCCCCAACAGATGTCAGCATTCAGCCGCTCGAAAAGTTCCGGGACGAATATACCCACCGTCGACAAATAACCCGACATACGTCATCAGCCGCGTGACGTCAATTTGTGCTGCCTCGCTCCTCCCATCTCTCTCTTTCTCTCCAGTCCCATACCTATACACACAGCCTACCCTCTCTCTCCTCCTCACAGGCCCGGCGCATCTTCCCTCTCCCTCTCTATCAATTTGGAAAGTGCGTGCGTCGAGCAGTGCCGAAGCTGCTCGAACGGCGGCGCACACGACGACGACGCAAACATTCCGAAAATTCTCTCTAATCTAAGAGAGCAAGAGAGATAGAGCGAGAGAGAGGGAGGTAGCACACCAGAGAGAGAGAGAGAGCCGAGAGCGACGCTGACGGGGAAACGAGCAAGCATCGCCAGAGTAACGAGACGGCAGATTGCGCGAGAGAGGAGAGATCGCGCTTATATAGAGAAACGATTATATTATATACATATAACGTCCAGGCGCGCATATAGCTGACAAAGTCGGCTGGCCGCTCAGTACAGCCAGCAGCCCCCGCGCGCACCATGAGATTCGACGATAGCGTTCTGCTAGCAGGATCCCAACGACTCGAGACTTAGTGCGCCTAGAAGAGAGAGACTATACTATACTTAGTTCGGCAGTTTTTACTCAGTCTCTGCCCAGTCTGTGCTTCGTGAGCACGGGCTGACTCCGTTCTGCTGTGAACAAGCACAAGATTGAGAAGCAATGCGTTCGCGGCCGCTGTCAATGACAGCCGCGGCTACGGTACATCCGACTCTTGATAAAGCGAATATAAGACTGTGAATAGCTAGAGTTGAAAAACTTGCGCGGATATAAGTGTTACAGTGTGCTCTCTGTAATAGAGAAGAAGTAGCGTGCTCTAAGGAAGAGAGGCTAAGAGATATACACGCGCATTGTAATACTCTTTGTGGCGCGCTAGCGGCAGCGTTGTTTGCCTGTGCTCGGGCACTTACGTAGCAGCAGCAGCACAGCAGTAGTTTTCGGGGCGAACGGCGACGACATCGACGAGGAGTCTCGTGAGTCTCGACTTCGCCCGGCCAGCAATATACCAGTCCACCCTGACTTTTTACTGCTCACTGTGCGAGTGCACCTGCCTGAGGCTTTCCTTACCCTGTGCATGCGACTTTGACGCGCGAGTGTGACTTGGTGATTATTAACGTGACTACCGATTACAGAGAAAGAGTGAGAGATAGATTGAGCAGCGAGAGGTTACGTGTGTAGCTCCGTGTATACATATATACACACGCATACAGTGTATTGCCATCCGACCAGGGTTATAAGCTGGATTTTCGAGACCTATGAAAATCATGAAGGAGAAAAGGAGGTGAGGATCTTGAACTTTTCATTGATCGATGTGCCCGTGTGTCTGTGTGTATACGTGTGTGTGTGTGTGTTAGTCTGACTTTCCGAGCTGCCAGAGCGCGCTCTCTAAATTTAAATGCCCTCGTGAACTCCCTGCACTGTGCACCACATTCTAATATACCTATATACGTGCATTCCCTTTTTTCGACAAACTTTTCGGAGCCACTTTGCCGTAACCTTCACCAAACTACGTCCTACTCTACACCCAAGCGCTCAGCTCCGAAAAGCGCGATTCACCTATTGTTTACCTGCAGCTCGCTGGATCTGCATTTTGGAGCAATCTGTATACGTAAATAACCATATACAATGCGCCGCGGCTGCACGCGTGTAACGGGATTTCCTTTATTTGGGTAGGGGCTTGCGAATGGAGCCGCCGAGAGGGCGCTTACATTTTCCCGCATGGCGGGGCGGGGGTTGAGGGACGTAAACACGCGGTGCGAGAGCCATGTTCCAGCAGCTCCCAAATATTTTCCAAATTCCTGGCAGAAAAATTTCGAAAGCCCGATTGCGCTCGCTCAAATATTTAACGAATATCAGTGGACACTGGCTGCAAGGTGATGCAATCCCAGCGCGCTATCTGCCCGCTCACGCGCTCGCCGCGAGCTGATGAGGAACTCAAATTGCTTGGGCCGTCGCTTTCTCCGAGTTTCTCCCGTCGAGCGTATACATTTGACGGGCCGTGTGTCCTCTCCTCCTGCTTTTATACTTTTACACGCCTGAATGTGTGCTGGCTGATGTTGGGATTATGGCTGTCGATGAATTTTTCGATCTCTCTTTGTAAAGCCCGTTAGGGAATTATGGAGAGTTATTGAGAAAAGAGCGTGGATGGTTTAGTCTGGGTATATAGGAAGCGCGAGGAGGGAGGAGGGATGGATTATTGAATTGGGCGATATTTTTCATGTTAGATGGGCTTCAGCAGTGATAGAATGGGTTTTTGGAATGTAGGACTTGGCAAGTGTTTTTTTCAAAAAAGAATTTATAATATTGATTTTCAATGACTCGCTGGGCTTACCTTTGATGCTGAGTTTGAGAATAAGCATGTATAATTTTCGTAATAGCTGAAACGGTAGCCTTGATATGAAAGGGACTGCCACAGTTGTAATGTAAAATTATAACAGTGCGGCTCCAGAAAAAAATTTTCAAAAAATTTTACATTTTACCTGTTTAAATTATTAAGCATATTTACATGTTAAATAAAAAAAGATACCTGTTGATAACATACTGATAAAAAAGATTTTCCGCTGCTAAATGTAACAAAACACTTAAGTAGAAAATTGAAATACTTCCAGAAGTACTTTAATTTCTCAACGTTGTCAACAGTAAAATTGTGAAATATCATTGTTTTAAACTAATAATAGTCGAAGAAAATGTCACGTGCTTCTTTTCCTTATACTCGTAAAGTACTCAAAAATATATTAATGGCCTTTAATGTATTATAAATGCTAAAGAAATCTAGATTACTGATTGACTTCATGACTTCACGGCTTTAAATAGAAAAAAAAGTTCAATTAAGAAAAACATAATGTATAGTATTGTAGTACATTATCTATAATAATTACTTTTTTCATTATTTTTATGAAGCTTATTCAATTTCATTATACCCAGTATAATATTCTCAATAATATAATTTTACAAAAACAATCTATTAATCAAAAAAATAAATTATTACATTATTTTCCAAGGACAAGAAGTGGTCTTAACGATATTTTAAAACTTCAAAGGAACATTCAATACTTGTTATAACATGAAAATTGAAACAATTTGTTTACTAAAATTTAATGTTGTTTTAAAAATAGTTCAAGTATCTTGTTTTTGACTTCCAATTTTGAAGTAATTGATATAATTATATAATGTAATACATGAAATATATGTTTATATTAGCGATTCTAAATTTTATTTTGTGTTCTCAAAAATATATTTGAATTTTAATCACTGATATGCAAGTCATTTTTGCTACTCAAAATATCAAAATATATATTCTAATTAATCCGCCAAAAACAATCGTTTGACACATCGATTTCCTCATGCGAAACGTATCTAATCGCCAAGGCGGGCACATCAAAGCTTCAAAAAGACGTCATAAACAGAGATCAGAAATCTGAATTTTTAGTGTCCTAAATGTTGCATCTCACTAAATTTAAATTCCGCACATCATTGCTACAAACATACAAATTCCCTTATTTTTTACTAAAAAACTACGCTGACTTGTATGTCTTAGAATTAAACTTTTAGTATATTTAACCCTTAAAAAATATTTTTTTAATTAGTTGAAGTGAAGTTACGCTTTTAATATTTTAATGCAAATTAATCTCCGCACTCAAACCATCAATTACATTGTCATTAGTCAAAGCCAAAGGAAAAAGCCAGACGGCGTCCGATTTTTTTTTCAGTCTCTCTCGCGTTAAATACATTGTTGGCCAATATTTATGAAACGAGGCCAACAAACAGAACACTTGTATTTAACATTATGTACGAACGATGCATTCAAGTTATTTATCCAACAAATATCGCTAGCTCCATTATTATAGTACTTTTCCGGTGCGATGAAAATTTTTCATCTCCCTCGCGATTTTTTCGCTCCATTAATGACTCCCCTGCATCCATAACTCAACTTTCTCCCGTACACGCAATTTAATCATGCTTGCACAGTTCGTCGTTTATTTTTATTTCTTCTCTTCATTATCTCAGAGCGCGCGCCTGCAGTCGCGAGTCCTTCTTTTTCTCTCGTTTCTCGCAGGATCTCGACTTATACAGCTGTATGCTGCTACGGTTAATTTATTCGAGGGCTTTTGGGCCGTATATAATGTAGGCTGGGCCGTTTATATTCTTCCAGGAGCTTCTGCTCCGGGCACCTAAGCCCTGCCCATTTATTCTTATCTTGGTGAAGTTTACACTGCAATCAGAAGCGCTGAAGAAGTTGCGCCTACTCGTGATGGTTATATTGTTTGGCTTAAAGCAAAGAACGTTTTTTCTTTATCGCAACACGTTTTTTGAAGTCAAATTACGGGAAATTAAATAGTCGTTAAAGACGAAATTTATATATGGAAATCTGTAATTTTGATTTTTTAATATGGATTTTTAAATGGTGCGTTCCAGTTGGAGCCTTGAAGTTAAACACACACACAAAATGTTACAGTTTATTATGTTTATTAATTAAATAACTAAGATTATGGTTCATTTCAAGATAAAGTGTATAAACAAGATTATTCGCTTTTGATTCAAGGAATCGAGATTTCAGAATAAACAAACACATAGTAGGCATACTTTAATAGTCTGATCCTGTTTATGTCTTCTCTCAAGTGCGCCTGATAAAAATTTATCACGCTTCAGCTATTTTTATACTAGATACAAACATACTAAACTTCGAGATATAACCGTAGATTCCATCTCCGTACCCTAAAAATCCATATTTTTCACATTATGCACCATTCACACGAGACCTACGACCAAATCCCCAAAACATATTCAAATTTATTCACGCCAAGATGAGCGCCAGCCTTATTTTTCCCTAAAACTCGACTCCAGCTGTTTTCGAGCAGCGGAGCAAGTCCTAAAATTGCTCGGTTCCTTTCTCAACGAATCACACGAGCAGTCCACGTATATCTTTCAAAACAAGTTGTGAAATTTACCTTAATATATGAGCTGACCTTATCCCGAATCTCTCTCGACTTACCTTCACTCCGAATCTACTTCCAGTAATTTTGCCACCCCCCTCCTCTATAAAAATCACTCAAAGCAAAATTCGCTCTTAAATAATTGACTCTAGAAAAAAGGATAACAGCTCGTCGCGCTAGGTGCGTATATACACGCCGCTCGAAAAGAAAGAGAGTAGAAGAATCGCGCGTGACCTTCGAGCTCGTTCTCATTACGAGCGTGTAACACTCGGCGATCGTGCGAGCGAGATCCTTCGATAAAAGTTTATTTTGCGCCGCGCAGAAGCGCTATTCCGTCGCTTTATTTTTATCGCGATCCCCTTCGTCCTTACAGGACTCGCGCCTAAGGACGATTGGATGCTGCGCGTGGGAGTTTGCGAAGGATTCGGCTTTTGTTGTTTGGCGTGTATGCGGTATACGCGGCACGGAGCGTGGAAACGTTTAGCGCTCGAGGCAGTGAGTCAAGAATAACGATTAAATGTAATGTGTTTTAGAGATTAAAGTGCAGACTTGTTACATGGTTATCGCATTCTTGTTATTGTTGGATCGGACGGGAGTGTTCGTTTCGGGGCTATTTTTAGACGGCGCAGCGCGTGTCTAAGCTTTGCTGGGTTTTTTTCATTTTTCGGGAGACGGGATTTTAATAAGAGACGATTTTCGGAGAAGCTGCCGGGACAGACGGATTGATAGACTACGGTCGTAAAAAATATTCGGGGAAGATAGATACATTAGTATTTTTTTTTCTAAACATCAAAAACTAATTTTTTGTTTTATTCTTTAATGATGATCGAGATTCGTGGGTTATTAAAATTTGTTAGTTTTAGAAAGTTTTATTATTTTGGGTATCTTATTTTAATTATCGCGTAGTTTAAATTTCATAGTAAATTTGTTATCAAAACTTTTTTAATAAAAGATAATGTTATTTCATGTGTTACTTTATAAATATGAGTTATACGCATGGTATGCAGTTCAGCTTGCTCTTTCTAAAATGAAGTATTTTTTATTATACATTCTTAGTGACTTATGACGATAAAATAAATATTAAATTTTTTATCCATAATATTCTTGTATAAAATAAACTTCTGCACTTATAAAATTCTACACATATAAATAAACTCAGACGTTCCATGAAAAACTGTATGATAAACCTGTCTTCTTAAACTTCCTGTTGCGACAAAAAAGAAACTAAAATATTTTATTCGGACTATAAAACCAGCAATTAAAAGCTGTTGGCTGTATAATATGAAGAATGAAAAATCGTCTTTTCGTATGACTAAACTCCACTATCCATTAAAAGACACTATCAATTTTGTAATTTCATTAATTTAAGCACCCAAAAAACAAGAAAAACACCGCACGTGTTAACCAACTAAAAAAATGATATTTACCTCACAAAAAATATCAACCGTAACACGTATGGGGCGTTTCATGAATATTGATCCGTCCAAAATCCACACGGCACATAAATAAATTTCAATAAGGGACTCTGTTTTTTCGCTCAAAAACATGAATTAGGAAATTCGATTTACGTCAATACCGCAACAGGTTCCACCCATACACTCAAGCATTCATCATATCCCAGACACAAAATTCCCCACTCCTCAAGCCAAACCCAGAGAAAAAAAAAAAGAATCCATCATTGCCACAGCAAACTGCGCAGTTCAAAGGGCGCGGAAAGCTCGATCTTTCCCATCACGTGAGCTCTCTCATCATCGTCCATTATAACCCATCACAATGGCATGCGCGAAATGGTCCCCGCACGCGCGTGCCAAATTCAGGGAGCCAGCGTATATACACAGCGTTAAAATCAACGAGACGGCGGAAAAAGATAAGCCCCGAGAGCGCGAGGGGGGGAGGTCATTGACACGTGCTCGCGCGTGCTCCGTCACCCGAGGCGTCACGAGCGGTTAGCACGCGCGTCGTCCCGCTCGTCTTATAGATTTTATTTTGGACCCGCGCCGAGAATTGCGCAGCGGCAGCTAATCCATATCATTTTTTCCGACGAGAATGTTCAGGCGCGTGCGTATCCTGTTTGGAGGAGTGACTGCGAGATTTTCTGAGCTTGATAAGGGGTAATGCGGTTTTGTTCGTTTATGTATGCGGTTCGTTGGTAGATGGACGTGAGCGAGGTTCTTTTTTGATATTGTATAAAATGGTCTTGATCGAGATTTGCAGGAAAGGATTTTTTGAGTGTCTTGGGAAGTGTTGCGCGATGGCTAAGAGCTTGAGATGGTTTTTGACTTATGAGTTAGCATAACGAGTCTTGATTGGAAAGTTGGCACTGGAAATTTTTATTCTTGCGAATAGAAATATCGAAAACGTGAAGGACGGTGAAGAATTCATTAAATAAATTTTAATGGCTATGTGTAGTTTAAAAGTAATTTCAATTGATTAATTCATAGATAATCTATTTATAATTTTATTTTCTGCATATATTTTAACATTGTTTAAAACTAGGGTAAAATTTAAACTTGAACTAATTTTTTGTATAAGTCTTTGTTTTAATTCCAAAGCGTGTTGTCGAAATTCGTCTATAGCTATTAAAAGAATATCTTGGGTATAATATTTTTGAGTGTTGTTTACTACATTAATAGGCCATAGAAAAAGACAGCTGTCCAGTTTCAAGTGTAACACCGTCACTGATATATACGTCAGTCACTAATTTTATCTTTTCATTTTATACCTGCCACTCGGAAAGCAATTAACTATATCATTCTATACGCATTATAGAATTAGTTTAACATAATTGTTTATACATGATGATGAATAAATATATTTGAGATTTTAGTAACAAATAACGATAAAAATTTAAATCACAGCAGGTCACCAAAGCACTCTAGTTCTGTAAAATTACTTGCTCAGTCACGTACTCATTTTACTAATATCTTTTTGAAAATATAGTTATGAAACCAAACGTTCAAACAACGAAAGAAAAAAACGATTTTCAAACCGGCACCCTCCTTATCATACTTAAATCGTTTTACAATTCCATATGATTCATCCTCCGCTCGGACCGCGCTCCGAACCCAATAATAATTTAAAAGTATAAAAGCCGCAATTTAAAGTCTCTCCGCGGCAGTGAATCAAAATCCACCCTGACAAAATAATTGCGATTCCGTCAGCGTTACATTGAACTCATACCGCCAATTAATAAGTACATCGCGTGTGTATGTGCATCATGCGCCCATATCGTCATTGCATAATTCAGCTGCGCAATTTCGTAATGCCGTCGCCGGGCTCGATTGCCGGAGTGCACGTCGCTTCCAGGCTCGTACGTCAAGAGCCGAGCTTTCGGGGAAATAGACAAAAAAAGCACGAGCTGATTGATAAACGATGCGTATAAGCCGCGCTCATCAGCGCCGATTGATAATGCGCGGAGCGTTGAATCGGAATGAAACTTTCTGGAATTAATAGTGGGAAATTGACGTGGTTTAGTTTTTTTCTTTCTTTCTGCGATGAAAATTATTAAAGTGGTTTTTGATATCGCTGCTGAAAAAGTAGTTAGTCTACGAGGCGCCTGATGCATTTTTCTCGACTCGATAATGTTTGTGCAGTTTATATTCAGCGGTAGCTTGTAATTTTCCCATCGCTGCTTCATAAGGTATTCAAGACTTAAAATCACTACGTGACCATCTTTTCTAAAAGACTTAATTATGCTCGTATATGATTGCCTGAGTAATGTTAAAACGATTTGCCTGTCGGTGCTGGTTTTTTAATATCCAATAATAACTAGTCTAGATGTTTATACTTTACTCATAAAACATAAACGTTGTTAAACGATTTTCTACTAAACTTTAATTTGCTCGTCATCAAAATTATTCCTGTGTTATTAATGACTCATTAACAAATAACAATTCCATCTTCCTTACAACGAAACCTGTAAACAGCCGATCTATATATCAATATTATGCTTCTCTTGTAACCTCCGCTTTTCCTCCTCGTAAATTATTTATAAAAGGTGACCATCCTGCCGAAAAAAATTGTTTTTTCCTCCAAAACAAACTACACCCTTCGCCGGCACGTCTTTATATTTATCCCGAACCCGGCAAAAAATAAAGCATCAAAAATCAAAAACTCACTCCCGGCGCGTGCGCATCCACAGTGCAGTGGCAATGCACCTCGCTAAGGTCGAAAAACACATTAAGCTTTCCCTTTCTTCTCTCGCGCGAGCGAAGACCAGGATTTCCTTTGTCGCGCGCATCAGCGCTGATGGCTTCGCGCGACTCTCAAACTAGGTCAGCCCCGCTAAATTTATCAGAAAAAAAACTTTCGTTTCTCTCGCACTTTTTTCACTATCTCTCCGACTGTGTGTGCATGTGGGGACAGCGCTTTTTTTAATTTGAGACGCGCGTGTTTGGTGGCCTCGACCCGGGAGCGCAGAAAGCGAGGATTTTCAAGATTTGAGATGCAATTATTCCATATTCATGAGCTTTAAACGGTATTTTGGCGAATTATTGTTTTCTGCCGTTCGTCTGGGTATGGCTTTGTTATGTAAAGAGCGCGTTAACGGAGTCGCGTTTTTGTTTTGACAACTGTATTTTTAGTTAAAGCGGGGAAAATAGAGTTTCCTGCCTCGGCAATTAAGTAGGGAAGCTTAAGTCAAAGTTGACACGAGCAGACTTTTTTTTATTCGAATTTCGCGGTTACGTAGAGAGTTTAGGCTTGTATCTTGCTGTAATTTATGCAAATTCTAGAGATTGAAATAAGGATACGCGGAAACTGTCCTCAATACTGTCTGTTTCGCATCCATATAGGACTAAAATAAAAATTCAAATGGTTAGTAAACTTAAAGTTTCTTTTATATTTTCTATACCGCTGCGAAAAAACGTAAATTATGTGGCGTATCGTAAAAATCCACTCTAGTCAATATTTGAATGTTTTTTCAGGTTTTATTATCAGGAGAATAATTATAATTTTTAATGAGCACAGCCGCAGATGCCTAATCGATGATTTTGAAAGTTGTAGACCACTTTTAGTTACCGAATTTCTCATTATATATTCCTGACATGTTTATCATTAGCTTTAATTTTCTGTATCTTGAATAATTACTTTGTTTTGAATTATAATCTCCTTACTTCGTTGTATAGTTGTTAAGATAGACTTGGTTTTATTACTTCGATCCATATTTGAAATTTAGATAAAAGAAGACAAAGTCGATGCACGAGTGTCAAAAGGTTAAACGCGCATAAATTTTAAAGTTTATATCAGAAGAAACTTCAATGCATTGATACTTTTATTCCTTTACTAGTGTGGAGGACATTTATCCAATTGGGAAAAAAAGCGAAATGCACAAAGATCGGAGATTATTACGAAACTGAACATAAATTTGTATTTTGTCGTATCATTCTTGCATCTTGCAGGTCATTATTTCAGTTGCAAGTGCGAAAGTTAAGTGAAGCTTATGTAAAATTATAATGCTTAATACCCATATATGTATAACTTGAATACAAATGTATCTTTATCATTTTTTAAAAGAATTATTTTTTATTTGGAACTGTTTAATCTAATTGTGTGTTACTCCAAATTTCATATTCTATTAATATTACTCTCCCTTGCAATTCATCAATAATTTTTTCACATTTTCAATCATTTATTCTCATTATTCCATTATCGTAGCAATAAAACCAACATAAAACAAAAAACCACTCAACAAAACAAAACGCCAAACCCGAAAAGAGGCCACACCAAGAAAAATTTTCCAAAACAACAACACGCTCGTCTCACTCCCACGCTCAGCAAACCCTATACTCAGCCTTTCTTATAACCCGACGCCCCACAGCTGCTGCCGGGCGAATGCCCGAAAGCTAGCCTACAATACAGCGCTCGCAGCACACGTCAACAACCTGATCGAATTATATTTCCCCGGCAACGTGGGCCTCGCACCATTCCTCGCACGCTCTCTATATATATACACAAGCTCACAAATCCGTCAGCGCGCTACGTTACCGGTCGAGCCGCACGTCGGCACCGAGAAGTGGCGCCCCGTGCCCAAAAATTTTCCGCTGGCCGAGATCGCCTCGGGCTCCTTTCTTCGTTTTCCTCTGGCGGTGCGCTATTATCGCCTGCGCGCGCGCGCCTTGTCTCTCAGAGGCGCTGCTGATAAGGCGGGAAACGCGTCAATGTTCGAGCGCTCGGCTTCTTTTTTTTTCGAGCTGCACACGTGCCGGAGCTGCAGTGGTTGTTTGATATATTTTTGCTGGAACGTGGGTTTTGTATTTTAAAAAATTGCGCTCTTTCAAGGCTCGTCGCTGCGACGACAAAAGCGCTTGTGCGAATTGGAATTTTATCTTTTCAGGCTACCTATTGAGCGAAATTCAAGGAGGCCATTCATATTTTATTTTCTTTTTGCTTGTTTTGAAAAAAAATCGTATTTGTTGAATTGCGTGGAGGTATATTCACGTATACATTCCGTTAAGCTCACAAAAGATCTGGTACCGCGTCCTCGAAATGTACCGTAAAGCGTGTTTCGCCGAAGCAAATATCTCACTTACGTTACTTTATAGAAATAGTTTAAAATTTTTGAAAATTTCCTATGCACCGCGGGGTATGGAAAGTCACACGTGCGGTAAATATATCATATTGTTTACACAGAAAGCCAGTTGTGATAATAATCTGGGAACTTAAAACCAGAAATATTGTTTACCGCATTTTAATTAACCCCTCGAGCTACGCGTTTGTTCCGTAAACAGAAAGGCGTCAAATTCGCCCGCAAAGTTCAAAACCCTTTTACTATGCGTGCGTCATCTTGATGAATCAGTGGATTATAAGTGGCCATGATACTCTTGCTATTTACCAAATTCAAAGCGTAGGCTTCGCACCGAAGATAGAAATAATGATAATAAAGCGAAACTAGATGAAGGATAAATAGGCGCGATGAAAATGTCTGGCAAAAGTCTGCCGCGATGCGAAAATGTTATTGTTTTCCCAGCTGAGACGGAGGGTGGCCTACTTTAAAATTATGATGAATGCATGTTATGATTGAAGTGTTATAACGTTCCTCATCAAGAATCGTTCTTTGACTATCAGAACATATTGACTTTAAAAATTTTATTTTATAATATTTTTTATTTACTTTTTCTACTTCATTTACTTTTCAGTCCTTTATGAAACATTCTATTACATACTTTCAATTTTTAGTATCAGAATAATATTCAAATTCCACCGCACTAAAATGAATTAAATCGCCTGCATATATAGTGAGGAACCTTCGCGTCCACAAGTGAAAACAACGCCTTCTCGTGTAACAATTATTTTTCATTCACTCGTTATCGACAGTAGTTTGCACCCCCGCATTGAGACAACCGAAGCGGAAGTTGAAACGCCGATAAGACCTTTTATCGAAGCACGCGATTCTATAATTATTGTCTTCCCGATGACCGACGTCGATCAATCCCCGCATTTTCCACGACTCTGATTTATTCGAGAGCGTCTCGATCGAAAAGAATCGATTATTATACACTGGCTTTTTCGCGCGCGTGCCTTTTTTACGTGCTTGTTAGTCTTATATATTTATATACGTATATACATATATATTTGTGCGAATTCTCGGTAGCTATAAATTATTAACGCACTGTACTTGCGCGCGCAGGGCGATAAGACTCGTCGCCGATAGATACATGCATGTATTTTTTATTGCCGGATACACGTGGAATGGATAATTTCGCTGGCCGTTACGTGAGATTGTGTGTACCTCCTGCAATCGTGTGCTGGGAAAAAGAATTCAAATTTTATTTGCGCAACTGAAACCTTTAGTGAGATTATCGGTGGATTTTGATTAATTTCAAGTTTATTTTTAAAATTGATAGATTTCAGATAAAGAGCACATGTGACTTTAAAAAGAAATCTGATAAGTAGTTATTTATTATCGGCAATTCCTTATATATATTTATAATAGAAATGGCTTATTCAATTCTGGCTGTTGTATATGTCTAAATCAAAGTTCAACAAAAAGTACAACTATCAACAATAAAGAATTTGTTATCGGAAGCAAATTTGTTATTATCTTAACATGGTGTTCTTTACAAATAAGATAATCACTTTATCACCAAGTAACAATACATTGCAACTTTCCTTAAATCTTCTCAAGTATATTGAGGATTACACAACTCCATAATCTCAGCATGACCTTATAAGCTGTAGTTATAAAATTGTCTTATTACGATTGCATTAAGCTGTAATTGTTTGCTATGATTGATGAAAGAATCTTACAATGAGAAATGTTTGCAATATTACGTGTTCGTATAAATATAATAGAGCATACACTCGGCAGTTTTCAAACAGTCATGTAAATTACTATTTTGCATTTGTAGACAATTGTAGACTGTTATGATAACCACATTTAATGTTTTCAAGACAAAAACGTTTTGTACTTTTATCTAATGGAAATATTCATTAATTAATGTACATTAATTGTTACATTATTGATAGTCTAAAAAATAAGCTTATGACAACGGTACATACTATATAATATTCGATTGTAAAACGTTAAATTGATAATTTATGTAATAGTTGTGCGCCGTAAATGCTTATCTGATAATTATGTAACGACATTTTATTGGATGGTCAATCAAACTACTTTATAAGAATTTACTTAAATAAAATGAAAATTTTTTATTGCAATAAAATCAAATATTAGAAATTTTTTTCCCAATGCATATACTTTCATATGTGTTTGGAAAATGAAAAATTATATAGATAATTTTTTGTAAATCTGACTAATAACTATTAATATTTATCTGAATAGTACCGAAGATTTTTTTTTCAATTTAAAGAACAGCGCTAAATTCGTATTTTTGTTACGCTGCAAATAAAAATGCTGGATTTAAATCACGTTTAAACAAATCTTTACTACAGACACACAAGTTTCCAAGAAACTATTCAAAAACTGCTTTCTTTCAACAATCTTAGTATATTCACTATCATATCCCAGCTTAATCAAACGCTTAATCAATCAATCACTCAAGCCAGAAAAAAAGCAATCCGTCAACGAGCGCCCACTTACGAAACATTCACGAACCTCAAACGAAAGTGGGACTTGACTTTTCAATCATCCTACATATACCTGCCGTCGGCACCAACGCCGGCCCCCGCCTTCCTTACCAAAATTCGCTCCACATCCCGCACACTTGCACCCAGACGCTCCGACTTCTTAGCGCCTACCGCTCGCGAAAATGCATCTAATCAGCGGCGTCCAGTCGCTCTACATATACACATCGGCCACATTAATACACAGAGCAAAAGAGTTCGGCGTTATCGCTCGAGCCGACGATGACGATAACGATCTGAACCCGCTCGATCGGATTCCCGTCGTGGACGGGTCTTTTAGTACGACCGCGGGCCCCGCCAAGTCCGGACAAACGTCGACCATGTCCGAACAGCAACGTCATCGTCGCAGCGATGCCGTTGCAGGCTGCGGCGGCCAGCCGTCCTTTTACTGTTCGCGCGCGATCGAGGATACCCTCAACACGTGTTTCGACCCAGTAGTGTCCAGTGCCCCGTGCAGTCAGGCCCGTGGCCCAGTCGACGTCGAGGATCTCGCCAACTTCTGCAGCTTCTCCAACCCAGCACCACAGCAACCTCAAGCACAGAGTCTCAATGTCGCCCCCCAGTACAATTGCTGCGAGTACCTGCCGCAAGCTCCGGTTCAAGTTCCTATGCTGCAGCCGATCGGCCAGCCAGCGCCGGTCCCAGTTCCTATGCAGCCGGCTGCGATCAACCAGCAAGCACCGGTTCAAGTTCCTATGCCAGTGATCAACCAGCAACCCTACTATCACCCCATGACGCTCGAACAGGCGGCCTTTGCCTATTGCACCGACAGCAGGTGGATGGCCTGCCCGGCCACGGACTACTGTCCTCTCTACGACGTGAACCAGCAGCCTCTGGAGTCTTGGCAGTCGTTGCCCTGTGCTCGGGATTTCTGCGAGTACTACATGGCCGACGACGAGGTTCTCGAGGAGTACCTGTGCGTGTTTCATCTATGCTTATTCCGTGCTCCGTGTTTCTGTGTCCCCGATCGTTTCGCGAGATTAGCTTGCTGCGTCGATATGTGAGCGCGGCTCGATTGGCGCTGCCGATATGTACGATTGTGTACTAATTGCTCGACTCTTCGACTTTGTCTCTGCGATCTTGATTATCCCTTTGTTGCGTTTCTCGATCGTGACGTGTTGTTGCCTTGTTTACCGATAACAAATATTCGTTTCTTTTTGTGTTATATTTGCAAAGTGCGCGAGTCTGGAAAATATGGTTTTAGTGATACTTTTAAAGCGCATAATTCATCTGATGAATGGTTGTAATGTGTGAAAGATTATCAGTGCAGTTGAATAAAAATTATTTCAACTCTTAATATAGTGAGATGATAGTGATCATTTTTAAAGTGATCGTACTGCACGAATGAAGAACACATTTTCGATTCAGTGCACTTAATTTTCAGGTTTTATAATGCAATAAAATGAAATCTCTTGGTTATTAGACGATTTAAAAGTCGCATAAAATATTTTGATTGTTTTATAATTCTAGTTAAAATTATATTAAAGTTATACGTATCTTATTTCTGTCTTTTTTCACATTTCTTGGATTATTGATAATTGAATAGAAGTTTAATCAATGACATTGGATCATGTAATGTTTTTTGATAAAAAAAGTTTTTAGAGAATCACATACTAACTATACATAATATATGAAATTAAAGATTTCCAAATGAAAAAATTTTATTTTCCATTATTCTCGCTTATTTTGTCTTACTTTAAATTAAGAAAGTTTGAACAAAGTACAATATTATAATAAAAAAAATCGAGGAAAAACACGAACTACTAGAAGCATTAGACTCTATTTCAATAATGGAATCAATAACCTTTCAAAGTTTCCTAATCAAGCAAACTTCGCAATTCGCGACGTGTTCCTGTTAATGGTCTGATCATCATTGATAATTTATGAAGCGCGGAAAACAGTTGCGAAAACCGGTTAGAGACTATAAAAGCAAACTGCTGATAGCATTAAACATCATTACTTGACCGGTGTACACTTACTGAAAATTTGAAATGTATTCACAAATATGATTCGAATTCGTTTTGCATATATTAAACCTGTACCTTATCTCGTTTATATAGCAAATTCAAATACGTCCACTATAATAATATTTTTAGGTTTATTCAATGTTGAAGATGGCCTTTAGGTAGTTATTACCTATAACAAGTTTATAAAATTTAAGTTTTAAGAATATGGACTAAAATAATTTCTATATTTAAATAAAATATTTACAAAAATTATAGATTACTGTTTAGATAACTCACTAGTTTTATATATAGGCATATAGATTTACTGCAACTATATATAAAGCTCCAAAAGAAGAAAACTTTGAGCATGCCTCAAACTCTAGATAAAAGCGCGAATCTACTTATAAAAATATTTAGCGTAGCCTACTGGTTGTTAGGTGATAACTACTTTAATAAATTATTTTTATTTATATAAAGAATATTAAAAATAAAATTCTAGACTTTTATACATGCATCAAATAGACCCTTTAAAGTTGTACTATTCAACAATTAAAAATCGCACACGAACTTTGACTAAATAATCACCCCAAATACTATTTCTCCAAACACAGCCAACAATTTACGTATTCCCGCCAATCCATTCCATCAACCCGCGTCGATCGCCGAATCAAATCCGTTCGGAATTACGCACACAGCATAAGCATAGCAGCGTTCCATTAACATATGTTTTTCTTTTTCATCGTGCTTGCAGGAACAATGAAAAGCGCAAGGAGAAGTCACGCGACGCGGCGCGATGCCGACGCAGTCGCGAGACGGACATCTTCACGGAACTCGCGGCGGCACTTCCGGTGCCGCCGGCTGATGCCGCCCACCTCGACAAGGCTAGCGTCATGAGGCTTGCCATCGCCTACCTCAAGACTCGCACTCTCATGGATGCAGGTGAGGAAGCTTTTGTTTTCCGTCAAGATTGTTTTGGTAAATGGGAAACGTCGGTTTTTTGTTTTGTTTTTTTTTTTTAATGGAAAATAACTATTTTAATAGCATTCTTATGTAGTTCTTTAAGGAATTAAATTGAACAAGTAAATTAATGCATATTGAAATCTTAAGAGAGCATTCAACAAATATCTTTTGAAATTATTGAATAATAATTACCATGATTTAGAGAACGTGAAACTAAAAAGTCGTTACATAAGCCTTCAATAAAAAGGCAGTGAACGTTGCTGGAACGGCTTTAAATTTCTAATATAAATCCCAATTAACATAGTATAATGCATAACGCAATGACCCCGTTAAACGTCCCGCGCAGTTCGTTCCACTAATCCTAATTTATCCGCTCCAGTGAATTTAATGAACTTGTAAAAACTTTAAATCCTTGTTCTTACGACTCTCCCACCTTCGATATCCCATTTTTCGACATCAAAGCCCACTTTTTCGTCCGTCAAACGTGCTCCGGCACGCGTAACTTGAAAAATCAACTTCGTACTTTCCTTTCCTCTGCGCGCGAGCAACCGATCTTATTCCGCGCTCAACTTAAACGTATTCTTCCACCCGGCTTCGATTATTCTCCCCGCGAGATCCTTGAGACAGCTCGAATCACGATGTTTTCTTATGATCGCTCCGCGGAAATTGAACACGCTAAATTCGTCCCCAATGCCGTGTACACTCAAGGCAGCATCGCTCTCGGACTGTATAAAGAGAAAAAGAAAGAGAAGAAACGTTTCTCTCCCCTTGATCGCACAGCTGCGCCGTTTATACGCGTGAACTTTGCGCGAGCGCGCGCCGATCGCATGATGCTTTTAATTCGCTCGATTGAAAGAGTCGACGACAGCGCGAATATGTGAGCTAGTTACGGATTTATGGGACGGTGTATATAGCGCTGGCTTTTTGCGCGTCACGCCGTTATACTTTTCGTAATCGGTCGAGGGCAGCCGCGCTGTAAAACTGCATGCTCGCCCGTCGACGTGACGGGAGGCTGGTTTTAAGGTCTCGGGGAAAAAATGCACGACGTTTTTATTGGCCGCTTTTTGAGCGATGTTCTTTTAATTATAAAAAGCATAAGGCAGGCAAGAAATACGGCGTTTTAAATAAAATGCAAATCGTCGAAGCTGCAGCCTTGTTTACTCGCGGCGTGCCTGCATGCGTACTCGAGAAACCGATCCTTGAGACTTTACTTTATTAAAGGATATATGGACGCCGGCTCTTGCTTTATGTACTATATTGCGACGCGCAGTTAACGAACTGCCAACTGCTATTTATGTTTTTCCAGTCGCGACGCGGCAATAAATATTATTACTATCGCAGATGTGCTTTCTCCTCTCTCGCTGGAAAACTACTAGGACAAACATCTCTTCGCCGCAACAAATAAAACAGTCTGCAGCCGAAAAATCTCTCAAAACCAAAAATTTCGCAGAAAATCGGCGCAACGCAACGTCGGGCGGGCGTGCAGGCAACGGCCGCACGTGCGAAACGTGCGAATGCATCGCGATCCTCTCTGCGCGCACGGCCGCATCTCTATATACGTATGTATCTGTGTATAGTTGCGAGTCGCCGGGGCGAGAGTCGCGTCGTGCATCGAAGATGACTTAATCGGCGCTGCAGCGACGAGCATCCTTGAATGGTTATCAAGTGCGCGCTCGCGCAGAGGGGCCCGATTGAATTAATGTCAGTGCCACGTAGGCTGTTGGGAGAGAGTGCTACTTGCTTGCAGGGGCCATCATCCTGGGAGCGCCCCCTCGGATGGGAGCTCCGGTTGGGTAGATTGGCTGTAGAGGTGGGATTTCGCTGGGGAGGTTGGAGATTCGGAAGCTGGGACTGTGATGTTTTTTTGTGGGTAGGGGGATTTGATTTTAGTCTTTTTTCGGATTGAAGTTTTTGAAATGATTTTTTAGCGTTTCATGTCTTATTGAGTTTATAAAACTCTTGATATTATTTTACATTTACTACTTTCATGTTCTTGTTTCAATGGGTAATTCAGAATGTTCGAGAGGGTTCTATATATAAACTTGAATGAACTTTAAACAATACTACATAGGTTTTATATTCAACTTTCATATTCAAACTATTTAATGTATGTGGGTATTTCATCAAAAAAAGTAAAGTACACTTTGTTTACTGTAGACAATTTTGTACAATAGATATTATAATTTGCTATACTTTTTTTAAGAACTTTTAATACTTCTTTAACGATAAGAAAAATAAAAATAAGCGCATTTCAATTTTCTTCCGCTAAAAACGCTATTTCTCTTCTGAACTTTGAACACGTATACCGCGGCAATGATTTTCTCTCATCCATAGCCCATATATTTTACTGCTCTGCCGGAAGATTTTCTCGGCTCTTGCAAAAAAGGACCGTAAGATACTTTTTCTGTGGGGTCGGCTAAGATAGCTTTGCCCTTTATATACGTTCACCAACATTTTCTTTCATTAAGAAGCAATATTTATGCTATCTTTATTATCGTCTCACTGAAGAAAGTAAAACTTTCTTCATTTACTTGGCCGTGTTAAAAATTTATTTTAGCTTCTTTATTTTAGCTTTGAAAATTTTTTATTTTCAAAAACTGTTTTAATAAGTGAAATTTCTGAAAATTATGCAATATTGTAAGTTGAAAATTTTTATCTTCACACAATTACTTGAGAAACGTGGTGTGCGATTATTCATTTTTGTCATTATATTTATCAAATTGTTTATTTCTTATCCGTCAATGAAAATTTATGATTTTAAATGTTTATTATCCAAGTGTTAATTCATTAAATTTTGTAAACCTTGTTATCGTGTGCAATTATTCGTACATAGATTATTTACTTTGGCAACTTTGTATATAAACAAAAAAAAAACGTTTCCTGCTTTATTATACGTATACACACAAACATTAAAGCACAGACTGTAAATCAATTTGTTCTTACGATTTTGAATTTCGATCAATTTTAAACAGTAGCATTTGATATCAAGCAGGTGAAGAAGACCTTGTCGGTCAAGTGCCGTATCGACACGCGTTCACAGAGCCATAAATCACACAAATACCTAGTTGCTTTGATAAGAATTACGTGCCTAAACAGATTTTTTCCATGAGTTTTTTTTATTACCGTTAGCATGTAAATTTCCCTTTTATCTGTCAAACTTAAAATAGTTTTCTTATCCAGGTGATTTTATCTTAGTAATAATGCTTATTGTTTCATTTTTATAATGCTCAAAAAAAGTTTCAATCCGTGCATCGCTGAGATAAAATGTATAAAATTTCAGACACAAAAAGGATTTTTAGAAAATATACTACGAGTTTATCGTAGAATATTTTTGCAAAAGTTTTTATGATGAATACTTGAATAATCAAATCTTTGTTTACCTTTTTAATGTTTTTTAATATTTAATAACAATACGTTCTTTGTCAATTTAATCCATATTTACACAATCGGCAATGTATTTCCTTAAATTAAAATTATACAAAATTAAATTCATGATAAATCAATGATGAACTACGTTTATTAATTTATATTTTTGAATTATTTATTAAAAAGCAATTATTTCATAAACATAATTAGATATAATAAAATATAATAAGCATGTTACTTTAATAAATGCAAGAATATCAGTTTTATTTTAACTGTACTTCAATCAATGCAGTTCACAATGATATTTTTGATAACATTAAATCCTTTCGTTGAAGCGCAGCATTTGTTTAATTTGTATTTCAAAGATTATAATGTAAGCTCATAAGCGAATAGATTTCTATTCTATCGAAAAATTATTAATACAACAGTAAAATTTATATAAAAAAGCAGTTAATAAGATTTCTTTCCTTAAGAATACAAAAATCATAAATTCATTGTTATACTGAAAATAAAATAAAATCTTGTCCGAGTATATTTTAAAATGGTTCATTTATCGTACAAACATAAGTTTTTTTTTATATTCAGTCTATATATTCACGCATTCACATATTTCTTTTTCTAATTATAGTTCCAAAGCCGCTGGCCAAGCCCGAAATTTCGCCTGAAATGGACGAGCTGTTCCTTAAGGGTTTAGATGGTTTTGTGCTTGTTCTCGACAACAACGGCGACATGGCCTATTTATCACCAAATGTCAAGGATTATCTCGGCATCGCTCAGGTAAAATTTGAATTTTTTCTTTATACAGCATACCAAGTTAAGCTTAATTGATAAAAATACGATTCATCAAAATTGTGAATGTTTAGAAAAATTTTTAATGTAATAAATTTATTGCATTTCTTATTAAGAATAATTATATTGAATAATTTTTAGACATATTTTTTTATTATTATTGATCACTGACGAATTCATTGATTGACATTTGATTTATGGTTTTTATAAAATATTTACCTTATCAAGCGCTAAATTTAATTCTTTTATATAGATAATTTTAATTTTTTCGAGTGCAATCTCAAAATTACGATCTCATTACGATTGTTGACGTGGGTAAAATATCATCGAATTGATGATTTTGTAAATGTAACTTGTAAATTAAAGTTCTTTGAAAAATGCTTACTTTTGACTAATATAGAAGAAATACTTTTACTACGGCCATAAGGATGAACATTTTCATTGCAAAATAATAATTTTGTTTTATTAATTTCATCGATTCATACAAAATGGTATCTTTGGCAATAGTGCCATATAATTCTCAGTAGCAGGAACTAATTGATTTATATTCAAACATAGGTTTTTCAAATTAAGCTCATTAAAATAAGGAATATACATTTTTACTTAATCAAAATAATTTTTAATTGAAAATTTTTCACGCATCACCCTTGCAATTTATGTCTTATCATTCACACAATTAGCATAACCCAGTCTTTATCAATAAATGAATACCGGTATAAATAACAATATAACACTTTTCATCGATACATTATCGATCTGTGTTTCATTTTATAAATTACAATTTTAAGAATATTCTTGACTAACTGATCTTTTTCCTTTGCAGATGGACCTGATGGGCCAAAGCGTGTTCGACTACAGCCATCCATGTGATCACGACGAGATCCGTGATTCGTTTTCGCTGAAAGCATCGGAGATTAGCGAGGACCATGCGTGTAATTTTTTCCTGCGGCTCAAGTGCACGCTCACAAGCAAGGGCCGAAAGGTCAATCTCAAGAGTGCCTCCTACAAGGTGCGAAGACGTGATGAAATTTTGCGTTCATTTTTATTTTCTTTTTTAAGAATCGGCAGTTAATTATAAGAATAGAGCCTAGCCAATGTCACGAAATATTTGTGACATGTTTTTTTTTTTAAATTACTCCTAGTACAAATTTTCATGAAAACGAGTTTAAAAAGCCAAGCTAATATATTTTATGACATTTTCTATATAACTTTTAAACTAGTTTTTTTCATTGATTTGAAACATCTATACAATTGAAACATTACTTCTTAATTACTAGAGCATTTGCTTATTGTAATGTATGCACGACTTTAAATATGTTTGTACGTATAACATAATCGTCGGATAAACAATGGCGTGAAAAGGAAAACATGTTTACTGATACTTGTGCATTTGCATAAATTTGTTAAAATTGGAAATAGTTGATATATTTAACCTACAGTAATTATGTCTTAATATGTTGTGTCTATATTTCGTCAGTCGTTAATTAGCTTTAAACTGTTATCTAGCCGACATAAAAACTAAAGTAGAACGCGTCTAAAATAAAAACGTTTAAATACATTGTATTTGATCTTAATTGCAAAGATTTTATCAATAATTTCTGTAGTCATTTGACAGATTTATGGCAAATCTCGAATTTAACAAGTTGACTGACATTTCTGTTTAGCTATCATTGCATAAATTATGTCAATTGCATTTTATAATTGCTTGGCATGCACTAGTACATTATACAATGTATTTGGTACAAGTCAAAATATAAAACAATCAAGTAGTCGGGACATCGAACGTCATTTGCGCTCTTTTCTAGAGACTGAATTCGATAATTCGATGTGTCGTTATTGGCCGCAATTCAATACGATAAAGACGAGCGTTTCTTCGAAATCGCCGCGCGTCACGTCTACAACTTGATAACTTTTTGAACGAATCGTTGGACAGAGTATTAGAAAGAATAAAAATCTTTATTCGTCCAATTTATTTTATTCCGAAGAACATAAAATTTTACTGATTATTGCATATGAATTCTGATTATAAAATGAATTAATTTACTTTTTCAGGTCATACATTGCACAGGACGCTTGTTTGCACATCCAATGACCAGCTTTACCACTAATATTAATAATAGTGGCAGTGACTCGGAGGGTCAAGAAGAGAACATCGTCAAAGAACCCGGTGTTTCTCTGGTTGTCGTTGCCTCGCCTGTGCCACATCCAAGTAACATTGAGATACCGCTCGGCAAATACACATTCCTTTCGAAGCATAATCTCAATATGAAGTTCACCTATGCTGATGATAAGTTAGTAGCATCACTTCATTGATTTTGTTCGGTTTGCTTTGTTTGATCACCAAAAACTTTTTAAAAGAAATGTGAATTATAAACTACGAATTGTATAAATTTATATTTAATCTATATAATTACTGAAATTTTGGTATTTTACAATGACTTAATAACATTAGTAATTAAAGCTATTTTTAAGTGTAAATTAATTACAGAACAATAATTTTGTTTTACTATTTTACAATAAACATACAGAGGGCTTAGAGCTTAAAAAGACAAAGTCTATTTTAAAAAATTACCTTTTTTAAATAAAAAAAAAAAAAAAAATATTTTTGATAATTCAATATTTCCAACTTATTATCTCTTTGAATTCTACGCTTTTCATATATTATTTATGTGGAAATTTTTGTATAGGATTAATTGTTCATTATAGTATAACTTTAGTCTATTTGTTATAACTCGAGAAAATAAAGCTGATTTTCTTGCGCTCTGAATCTTTTTTATGTTTTTAAGTAATTGAAAGTTTTCTAATTAAATGTATTTGAAATACGAAGATGATAAAGCAGTCTATAGAAAATTATTTTCTTTATATAAAATAAAAGATTGGTGATCATCGGAATAATAAGTATGTAGAGATAAAAGTCAAGATTTTTAGTATCTCTATACGATATCCAAATAAACTGTTGATGAAAATGTATTATTTTGATACTGTTTATGGCTTATGTAAAAATAACAATTTATTGTACTGATATAATTTAAGTTTGACCGATTATCATATTTTGTTTATTTTTGTAGATTAGCTGAATTTCTCGGTTGGGGAAGCAATGAATTAGTGGGACAATCTCTTTTCGACTTCCATCATGCTTTAGACAATTTATCTTTGGATAAATCATTCAAATCACGTAAGTTCTTATTACACTTTTTATGCATACACGTCGCACTTTTGGAAATTTATTAATAGTATAGGTGATTTGTGCTATTGTAAAAAAGTTGATAATATTTTCCAACTTCTAGTTTACAGTGATACATTCCTAATAATAGACAAACTGCTCTAGAAGCACTAATATTTTGCTTTTCTATTGCGTGAACATTTTAAATATTTAAAGCTAATTAACTCATTAAATATAACATTTTTATTCCTTATTAATACTAATATTTAACAAAATATTAAATTATATTCAACATTCATGTGAGTTGAAATTTTTACTATTCTTTATATTTTCTAAAAGTTTTTTTTAAACGTTATTTGATTGACAAAAATATTAAATATTTATATTAATACAGTATACAAAATAACTAAGTTTCACATGATTTTGAACAGCTTAATTTAAAATGATTCTATCATTTTATGCCTTAAATTCGTAATTAAATGCTATGGACGCATAAGGTTTACAGTATTAGAATACATTCATTTATTTTAAATTAACCAAAGTATACATAAATTAAGCAATTTTTCTTATATTTGATATTTTATGATTACATTACACTCTTTTTTTAACTTATATATAATATTATTACAATACTATTTTGGTATTAAAATAAAGTAAAGTTCACTTTATAAGCTTAATTCATTTTACAAATATTGTCTATTTATTTTAAAACACATACAAAGTTTTTAGACTAAATAATGAAAATATTAGCTAAAACAATAAAAAGTACAGTTTTACAATATTGCATAGACTATAAAAAAAAATCTATAAAAAGCAAACTTATGCATACACTTTTTTGCCATTTGATGTTAAATTTAATTTTCATTCCTCAAGAAACATTTTGGGAGCAGAGGTAGGGCTTAGTAATGGTATAGTTTAATTTAATACATTTTTGAGTTAATCTTACAATATAAATCAGCAGTATTCAAGTGATGTATCAGATGCTATCAGAAAAAGAATGTATATCTCGAATATATAGAAAAGAAAAAGTGAATTAATTTATATTGCATGAAACTTAAAAAGTATCGACAGTTTTTCCTGGTATATTAATAAAAGTAAAAGTGAAAGATATAAAATCATTAGTAAAAAGTTATGTACAGTGTTAGCACATAAATACTTTTTTTTTTAAATGTAACATCTAAAATTGACAAATATTCAAAACAATAAAAAAAAAACTACACTATCAACTTGACCTAAGAAATGAAAACAAAAAACTCTTCTAAAATCTAAAAATGGAGACAAAATACTGAAGTCACTCTAAAATTAAGAAAAACTAGAAGATTGAATTATGCAAAAAAACTACGGGTTTGCATACTAGATATAAGTGTATTTCTCTAAATCGCTTATAACTTCAAGAAATAATTTTTTTTATTAAAACTTATGTAACCAGACAGTTATATTTTTTAAAATTATACAACTTTTATTGAATAAAATTTTGTAAAGAATGGGAAATTTTTTTAAATTTTCTAAAAAAATCAATTTTTTAAAATATTTAACCACAGGCAGCGTTTATGACCGAGAATTAAGTAACCTGAAAATAAGACTTTTAATTTATGAAGGTGAAAAACTTTTCAAAATTTCAGCGAAAACTGTTAAAAAGTTTTTCAGAAAATTTATAAATTTTTCATTTTTTGCGATGGCGAAAACATAACGATAAGTAGTAAAAAAAAATTTGGAATGAAGAAAATAAAAAAGCGTGTATATTGTATGATATATAGTCGACATAATACTTATATTCATATTATTCCTTTCTTAAACTACATTTTCTTATTTATGTTAAATAATGAACTTAATCTCGCTCAAATTATCATTGTTCAATGAATATTTTTACTATTTTCATCATTTACATTAAATAGTTAATGCCACTACAGGAGTATATTAAACAAATTTTCCACTTAGTTTTACGATACTTCATTTTTTTAAAACTTCTATTTCGTGACTTATGTACTGTTATCCCGTCCAACCCGTCAATTATCAAAACAAAAACCTAAAAAACTTAAAATTGACACGTAGTCTCCCTCGTTCACCCGCTCCAACGCCTTCGACTCTCGACGTCCCCTTTAAACACATCAAACCTCTCAATACCCCGCTCACAAAAAAGGTGGCATCGATCCCTCGGAAAAGAAACTACTTCCAATTCCGTCCCTCCGCGGGCGTACCCTCGCGCGCACATCTCACTCCCTCGGCAATTTCACGTACGCCTATACCGAAAAAACAGCGCGCAGCCATTTCCCTCTTTGACGAGGCAACAAAAGCCCCGGGCAGCGGTGCAATTGCCCGCAAAACAAAGAACGAAGGAATTTTCGCGCGTGCGGCTTCAAGGGCGTGGCTCTCCGCGCCGCCGGGAGCCAAAGCGCACGGCTCTTCCTGCGGGAATTTATCGCTTCCGCCTTTTTTCGCCCGGCAGTTCTGCGGGGCTCGGCTTCTTCCCTCCTCCCGCGTGCTCCTGCAGCTATGCTTAGTTCTCCTTTATCTGCGCGCGTGCGGCCTTTCCGGGGTCCCCTCGGTACGCGCCCGGGCTATGCGTACGAGATGAGGAATCGCGAGGGGGAGGTAGGTTACGAGGCGGTTTCTCGATGTCGTGCAGGCCGCCTGGAGAATATTAAGGGCCAGGGGTGAGGGGCGAGGATGGTAATGATCGCGCACCCGGATGAATTGAAATGATCGCGATAAGCGCGCTTGCAGTTAGAGTGCGTGGAAAAATTTAGGATTTTTGCATTGATTAACAATTTTTGTACGCAGAAGTTTGGAGAGACAGTTTAGGACCTAAGCTAATTTGAAACATTTGAGTAAAGTACTTAAAATTAACTACATGCATATGAAAGTACACGGGCGTATAAGAATGTTTTCACTTTCATCTATATTCATTAAACTAGCTGCATATTTTCTATATTGAGCAATTATTAGCTGTTTGTATACGGAAGTCCGAAATCAGAAATCCAAGTTCACCCGCCCCTCCTAAGATCTGAGCCCTTTTGACGACAAATGCTAAGACTTTTCTTTTACGCGAGAAGGGGGAACAAACAATAGTTGCGATTAGGAAATACAAAGATACGAAAACTTTGACTTTGTTTTCAGCCGCGTAAGGAAACTCTGTAGCAGAGATAAATAATTTATGAAGTAGTTGTTTTAAAGGGAAGCTATTTCAGCTCAAGCGGAAACGCATGGAAATACGAGTGAATCAATTTTCACACTTTTAAGGGGAGCGTCTCCTCGGTAATGCGGATGACGATAAAAGATATCGAATCTCGGCTCTCCAGGGAAACCTTTATTTCGAGCCCAGTAATATATGCATGATAAAAATGACCCACTTATCCCCAAAGAGAGTTATGGGAGGAGCGGGCAATTTTTGGACAGTCGATTGCCTTATCAATTTGGAGGAAAAGCTTAAATTTATATTGTTTGCTTGAATGCACAGTCATGAACGTTTTACATTTAAAAATTCTAATTATAGTATAAATTTAAATGTTAGAATTGAAAAATATTAAAATTTTGTCGTTTTCACAATTATTCTTACGTCTCATTTTTCGAGAATATGCCGAGAGTAGCATATTTACGAGATACCTGATAACGCCAATTTAAATATCTCATAATGGTTACAAACAAGTTACTGGTGATTTATATTTGAAAGGTTTCGTCACGGTTGCATGATCAACGCGTTTTAAACTCTTTTCCTCGCGCAAGTTGTTAAGCTGTAATATAAAAACATGTTAAATCAGAATTCAAACATAATTTGCTAATTTTTTAAATATCTTACTATTTTTTTAACTAACTCACATGTTTAAGCTGTGGATAATATATTATTAGTCTGTGTTTTATTAAAAAAAATATTAAAATCCATATTATGTTTTTCTAGTAATATCAAAAAAGATCTCAGAAATTGAGATTTTAATTACACAAATTAAGTCTATTAGACCGTTCTAATCAAATTATACGCTAGACCGAAATTCAATCTGAGACGTAACAAATCCATCGTTCTCTAATCACTCCCAAAAGCTGCGACGCTGTATTGCAAAAAGCCATAATTACATAATATTAACAAGATACAAATTTACGTAATAACCCTTCATCTCTCTTCTCTGTTACGCACTCGTCTCCTCCAGTGTTCAGCAAGGGACAATGCGAGACAATGGCCTACCGTTTCCTGAACAAGAGCGGAGGCTACGCCTGGGTCGTCACCCAAGCGACGCTCATTCACTGCTCCAGACTGCAGAAGCCGCTCTCCGTCGTCTGCGTCAACTACTTGCTAAGGTAAGCCAACACTCTCTGAGTGTCTTGAACACTTACTCCTTTTTCTATTTTCACCGCGTCGCCTCTGTTTGCGCCTCTCTGCAGCGAGCGTCGCCAGACTGCAAAAAGAAAGAGAGACGATGATGTTGCGTATTCTGGACAAATTTAGGGTACTCTTAGTGTGCGTGAGAGTGGCCCTATAGGTTTTGTTCAGTTGCACCCTAGATGTACTATTGATCAGCGAGTAGGTTTTATTTATGAGGAATTAGGGAAGGAAGCGTATTATTAAAGAGATATTGGTCCCTACGTTCAATGTAAATGCTTACAGGGCATTAATTTAGTTTTACTGCAGAAATATGATACATTTGTTTATCAACAAAATGCAATTCTTATTTTTGTTTATTAATTGTTCTATATTCAGCGTTTCTCGCATAAGATATTTTATCTGATACTATAAAGCCAAGAGAATGAAACTAATCAGTACCCTTATAATAATCCTTACACCAAGCGCGAAAAGCCCTAAGCAAGCCCGTACATCAACCGGATCCAATAGACCTTTTCAACTCGATAAAAGTGTCGAGCCAGCGGAAACTTATCGCCAGATATGGAAAAATCTCTCCCGACCCCGGAAGAAAGCGAAAGTTTCTTAATCCCGGGCGTTGTCGCGACGCTTTTTTTCCCCGGTCCCCGCGCGAAATTGCGTCTAGCCTCTCGCGAAACGCCCGTAGATATTGCCGAGCGGCGCGTGTCCCCATTTTTTTCCTCCTCTTTGTATTAAGCCGGCCCTGGAAGAATCCCCTTTATGCGTCCGCCTCCCTCCGGATTCCATCTACGGAGAGCCGGAATTCCGAGGAGGGGCGCAAATGACTCGGATGCGGAAGCGCACCTTCTTTTTTTCTCGAGGGCGCGAGTAGAGTTGGACTTTTTGAGATTTTTATTTTAGATATAGAGACGGCGCGGGGAATGAGTTTAACAAATGGCGCCGAGGTTGAGTTGGCTGGATGGATTTTAGCGAGTTATTAAGCGGGGAGGGTGAAAAAAGATGGTGATTTGTCAAAGGAATAATGAAGGCCCCGATCGTAGTGTGGCAAAATATTATTTTCCGAGAATTTCTAATGAAGACGTTTAGTGCAAATAGGTTCCTTGATTCGGAAAAACGTTCCTTCGTGAGTAAGTTGAGAAAAATTGGATTAAAGCTGACCGAATGAATTCGAGCTCGTATGTCAACGTAAATAAAGTCAAGTAGTAAGGTTCGCGCTTAGGCTAGACGTGGATCGTACGAAAATAGCCGTGCTTCCTGTGTCATTCAATAAAGACTTAACATGTTTATCCGCAAATATTCTTAGCAAGTAAAATGGTGAATTATTTCTGATGATATTATAACAATAGCGTGGACGACATTGTTGACTTGTTCCTATAAAGTTTCAAATTCAATAAAGGCATTGGAGCTACCGATCGTGTAAGTATTTGCTTTTACTCGTATACAAATAAATCCTTAAAATTGCCTATTGCCCGCCTACCTTTAAGACATAAAACATTTACACTCGACGAAACGTAATGAAAAATAACGTTGATCCCGCAGCGAATTAAATTTGTAAAAGCACAGTCCTCCAGCATTTTTCCTCCAATCGAGCTTCAATCCATTAAACCTTCACAAGGCCCGTCAATCAATTTCATAATTACTAACGCTCACAAAGGACGTTATTATTGAGCCCCGCCATCAACATTAATAAAAAAAGCCTTCAAACGTAAAAAAAGCTCGCCTTCCATCCCTCCCACCAAAACCCTTAACTCTCTCAAATCCTCTCTTAAGCTTACGCATCCACTGGAATCTCTGAGCCAGCACGTGACCACCTCCCCGTCAACCACCCCCACCTCCTCTGAAAAAAACCACCCCCTACAGCAATGCACATCATCCTCGGGCCAGTTCGAAAAAAAAAACAAAGCCAACCGCTTAACAAGTGCAGGAATTTTCCAAAGCCTCTCTCTCCCTGACCTCGTGGCGTAGTTTCCTCCTCCTCGGGGCGCGCATCTTTCCGTGGTCGATATGCGGCCTAAAGCGCCCCTCTCCCTCCCAGCGGCGGCGGCGCGCTCGCTCTCCCTTTCGATCGAGCGCCGCGAAAGCGAAAGCGAAAGCTGTACATACACACGCGCGCACCCGCGCACGAGAGCCAGCCCTCTACTCTATCCCCTCTCGCTGCTGGCGCTGGAGGGTGCCAAGAGCTGGCTCTTTCTGTGTATTCGTCGTCCTGCCGTGCGGACGGCGGAGTGCCACTGCTTCCGCGAGTCTTTTTTTTTCGGAGTGCGAGGAGATACGGCTTGAATTATGTAAGGAGGAAAGGAGACTTGGGTTCGTGGCTCGTTTGTCGTTGTTGTTGGGCTGCTGTATTCCTTTTTTTTGGGGGGGTTTGTTTTGCTGGCTGGGTGGGGAGCTGCTGCGGGTCTGCATGCCGCTGCGCCACTTTCGCTTTCCGCGAGCTTTTCCGCGCCGAGAGCCGGCTGCTTCGGGCTTGCCTGCTGCTGTCGTCTTTATATAGTGAGTGCTGCGGTTTTCTTGCTTTTAGTGCGATTGCATCGCTGCGGTAATTGAGCTTCGATTTTTGGTTTGTTTTACCGCTGCGCTGGTAGAGTGTTGTTATGAAAATTAGCAGGTGATCGAAGGTCGCTTAGTGAGTTGCTGCGAAGAAAAGCTTGTGTGTGTGTGTGTAAGATCTGTGTTTATCGGTGTGATGTTGAGAAAGTTATATAGTGACAGATATGAGTACAAAAGGTATTGCTGAGTAGTGACTATTTAATAAATTTTGATAGAAAGCACGATCGCACTTGCCCCTTGAATTCGCCAATGATTCTCAATCTCTATAAATCAATCCATTCGGCAAATAGATTCTAGCTCGCGCGCTAGCGCTCAGCTCTCAATTAACTTCGGCGCTACTTAAAACTCTATAAATACTTGTTGATTAGCGCAATTTTGCAATTGGCCATTACGTAAACGCCGCGCGAAAGTGCATCGCGTCGACGATTTTCCAATTTTTTTTTCTCTTCTTTCCCGCTTGTCTGCTAAACTTATTAACTCCCGTAAAGACTAATGCAATTAACCTGTCTTTGGCGAGACACGATTTTTTTATTATGTAATTTTTCGATATTTGTGGAGTTTTTCTCTGTACGCGACGCTTTAGATGTAAACATCGAGGAAATCAGCGCTGCGCTTATTAGCATTTTATTTGAGCCGAGGGTAACCGTAATTAGCCCTTAGAAAAGCTGCTATTTTTGGAACTACTCAGTGCACGATCTTGCGGTTCGTTAGAATAATGCAGTGTTTGTGAAATTAAATTAAGGCGGCGGGTCGGGACGTAATTGCATGGAATGGAGGATGGCCCGAAAGTAACTAGCTTGTGTGTTAATGATTTTTTCAGATTTATTTAGATGATCCTTTTTTTGTGAATCTAGACGGTAAACTATTGAGAAAGTTTCAGTGGTTAATTAAAATATAGCCCTCAAACATTGGATAAATTAAAAAAAAGAATTTTTATTTAAAAAGAAAATTTTTCTAAATCTTGATTATATATCTAGAGTTTTTAGTTATAATTGTCACATTTACAATCTTGCATTTAGGATGAATATTAATGTATTAAAGTGTTAATATTGATTGTTCATTTTATAATTAAAGAGTTTTTGTGATCCGACTGTGTGTTACTCGAATCTCCTTAAATTTGATACTCTCAAAGTTTTAGATCAAGTATCATGAAATTTGAAGAATGACAAAGAAAAGCTTTTAAAATATGATAATACCTTTACTTGGTTCACTTGTACATAAGAAATTAGCACTTAAAACTTTACATTGTGCACGAGGAAAAGCTTCTAAAAACGTTGAAGCTCATACCTTATGCTTTTCTGTCAAGGTATTTTTTCAAGAAATTAGCTACTAAAAAATAAGGTTTGTTCACTTAAATTTAAATCTACGGTTTTACCGCCGAAAAAGCTTACTTCTTTCAAAACCTTATCTCGACATTTTTTCACTCTAAAACCCAAATCAATCAAAAGCTAAACTCCAAAGAAACAATACACCCTTCAAACTCTAACTCAGCTCGGTTTCTCCCTTAAAAGTAAAAAAAACACCAACCAGCAAGAAAACGCGCGACTCAGAAACCGGCCCACTCTCCGCCTTTTGTGTGTGCGCGGCCAGCATCCTCCCACCCCCGCGGCGGGCGACTTCTCTTATTTCTCTCTCATCTTGCGTTTCTTCAGCCGCGTGTATATGTTCACGATCGCGTTACAAAGGCGCTCTCGTCACGCAGCCCTGATCTTTTCGTTTATCAATGCGAGCTGAGGTGAAACGGCGACGACGGCTGTTTACGGATGCGTATAGTAGAGAAGACAGTGTTTTGCAAAGCAGGTTGTGTGTATGCGTAGGAACGCGCGGGGTATCTTGGCGAGCTTTTATGCTTATAGAGCAGAGAGAGAGAGCGTTGCGAGGTTGCGAATTGCGCGGTAGGTTTGAAGAAAGATTTTCGTTTAAGGGTTTTCGAGTTGAGCGTGATATTGATGTGAGTTACGTGATTTTTTTTTTGATGGGCAAGAATATTGTAACGATGGGAAAGTAATAAATAGTATTTTACAATCATATAATTATTATCTATGTGTGATAAATGATTTTTATTTATTTATTGGATAATATTCCTAGGAGGATTCCATACGACTTTAGTTCCTTATACTCTATTTATAAAACTCATCATTGCCATTATCACTGAACCAATACACTTACATCAGTAAACACAATTAAAAAATTACTCTACGTACACAAACCTTTCAATTCACATGCCGATAACCAGTCACAACAATTTCACAAAAAGAGCTTCGAAGCACAATCGCGAAGCTCGAAGTTCATGCCTTATCACAGAAGTGCATAACCATAAGAAAAATATAAAACACCGATCGCACGGCGATCGAGCCGCGATAAAAAAGATTCGTCGATACATTCGTAGGAGGCGTATTTCTAATTCGCTTACGTAACGCGCGCGTGTGCGCACTTCGTTATCGTTTGACCAACCGCGAGCTTTTTTTCGCCGCGGAAAATCTGCTCGGCTTAGCGTATATATACATACGTAGAAAAGCTCCGGCGAGCCGAAATTACGTAAGGATGCTCTATATACGCGCGAGCGCGCGCCGAGTCGCGAGCACATATACATATAGTTTACAGTTCGCGTACGAGAGCAATAAATTTTTTTTCTTTTCACTTCAAACGTCGCGCACTCGCGCTTGTCCGCGAGGTTGTAAATTTTTTGCAAGAGGCGCACGGAAATGAGCGCGCTAATATCATTCGTTTTATGCGCTTTTAGTCGTCGCTCGGCGCTAGCTCGCGCAGTTATTGTTTTTCTGCCGAGAAAAATATTGAGAAGGAATGAGTAGGTGAAATTGCCGTCGGTCTTTATTGTGTTACATGAAGAGTCTTGTGAGCGACACTTGAAAATTCTTTTATATAGGCCACCTATCAATTCTGGGTGCAAATGCCGAAGAGCTCTCAATAGCTCCTTATTATCACAAATTGTCTTTGATCTGGGGGGACCTCTAGCCTCTAAAAAGAATTTTTCGCTTCATCTCTAGATTCGAATCTTATTTTTGTTTTTCTATCTTTTTCAAATAACAGATTAATTGCGCATTGATGCGCACGTGTCGTGTGCTACATTATTTTTTAAACAAACAATAATTTAAGTTTCATCAGGCGCTACGGTAATTCTTCCATTTGACTTTATGTGTTTTTAATTGTCGAGAAATGAGATTCCCTTCTGTCTTCGCTGAAAATCTCTTGACTAGCCGAAGAAACAAACATTCTCAAGGCAATCATGATTCGATCTATCGATAAATTACCCTGTCGGTTTACTAGAATGCGAAAAACTACTGCTGCGGCAACAGCGTATCTTATACATTCGCTCAATCACAAATTTAATCAAATACTAAATTCTCAGCGTCACAAGAACCAAGCGTGACCATCCACTTCTTCCCACTCTCTCCGGAAAATTCATCCTGCAATGAACCCGTTAAATGCAAAAATCTTCATTCCCAAACTTCACATAACCTAAACCATCCCAACGAATCTGCATAATAATATGCAAACGCAAACCCCACACGAGTCCAGAGCTCGCACGCGCGCGCGATCCGAGCACGTGCGCCAGTCAAGGGCCGCGAGATTCGCGATTGACCGATTTATGGAGCTCAGTCAACTGGCGGCAATTGTCGCCGCGCGGTGCGAAACATGAAACGCCGAGCGCGTGGACCTAGAAACGGGGAGAGGAAAAAAACAAAAGTGTGTGTAGGCTACGGAGGCAAAAAGAAACGTTAGCCTGTGATTACAATGCTGATGGACGACTCGAGCCGGCTGAACGGGGCGCAAAAAGGCTACCTTCGAGCCTGTCTTGGCCGTCTTGGCCGTCCTGGCTGTTACTACTTGGATGGAGATTTCGGTTTTCCTCTTTTTGCTGATTGAATTGGGCTTTGGGAGAGTGGCGCTGCTCGTTTTTGCGAGAGGGTTCGGCTTTGATGGGAAGTATTTGGTTACTTTTGTAATTGACGTTTTGAGAAAAAAGTCTTATATAAAGCTTGGGAGAAGTCCAAGATTTAAACGTTGATATTTTTAGATTTTTATGTTGCAAAATTAAAGTTCTAATATTATAGTGGCAAGAAAGACAAAGAATTTTTTCGGTCGCTTCCCGTGATCGTGCTTTAGCCCCTTGGGATATCGTTCGACACTTCTAAACTCATTAATCATTACTAAAAATTAAATGTGAATTAATAAAAATAGTATCGAGTAAAAAAAAATAATTTCTTTAGAATAGTAATTTATAGGATAAACTTACGGTGCTTGAGTGAGTCGAATTTAATAAATTGCAGCGAAAAGACCGTGTGTCAGATTTGTATACAAATATTGTGTATAAATTGTATTAATGTATATACACTGAGAGAAGAATCTTTGGAAAAATTTTAATACTGGACGAATAAAACTGCCAGACTGGGAAAATCTAAAAAATTACTATGTTTTATAGGAAATTTTATTACAAGTTTAGAAATTTTTATATCCTTGTAAAGAGAAAATTAGTTAGAATGAAAAAATTGTTTTGAATTTTGACAGTTTATACCATTGTTGTAATAATTTATTATCAACTATTATTTCATATCTTGAGATCGATTGTGGCCACCTTCCTCAATCACGGCATCCCGGCAGTCACCTGGATCGTCTAAAACCGATATGTAGTGACCGCTAGTAGCCATCTCTGCCATTAAAGATCGGATGCATCAACGAAATCGTATTAGACTAGATCAATCTTAGTTCTCAGAATCTATCCCTTATCCTGAAAGCGATACACTGATAATATACGTAGAAGCCCTAGTATAACTCGATTTGTGCATCGTGCACCTGCAACCTACGCCTACGCAATCGATATGACCATACCCTCGACTAATGTCATTTCTATATTTACATCATAAGTGGACGCAAGCGGATAAAGTATAATTTTCCATAAAACATAAAGCGCAAATTGTTCTTAATATAATTATTCGATCAAAAAATGATGAACAATTTTGAATACAATTTATATACTATTTGTATACAATGTTTGTTTACAAACCTGATAGATTATTTCTACACGGGAATTTACTGTCCAGTATTGTAATTTTTCCAAAGATTCTTCTCCCAATGTCTACAAACTTGATCATATACAATTTGTATACATAATCTTGATAAAATCCTAAAAAGTAACAGATCTTATGGGAGTATACACAATAATTCAAAGCAAATATAGCAGTAAATATTCTCATTTCAAAAGCTCACTTATTATCACAGTCAATTTTCGCTAACATAATTTGAAAAATACAAAACATTCACAATTTAAGACATTTTCCTCATTCTACACCAACTCAACCTCTACATGAAAAAGCTATTATTTATCCCGTAAATTGATCAAAGACACATCACGAGCGAGCTCCATGCGGACTCTCGTATCGTATACACAAACGATGCGCTAGCTTGTTTGTCTCTATAGCGGTAAACATGAGTTTACAAGAGATCGCTCGTTCTATAAATATATCCATTCGTCGCTTATCGAGCTGCGTTCGCGCGATTCCGAAGCATTTCGTGCGATTATTACGACATAGATAAGCGAGACCGCGCTAATTCGTACTAAAACACTAGGCTCGCTTTATTACACTCTCGATGGCGATTCTTAGGATATCCGCGTTAAAAAAAAAAAACAGCACTGTCAAGGAGAGCTAAAGTGAACTAATTGAGTTGAAATTAGTCAAATTGCTCGAGTGGGAAATTGTCGGGTGTTCCACAAGATACTGCAGAGAACGTTTTACGACGTTTTATATTTAGACTATTATTATAGTAATTCATTACAAAAAGGCTTCGGCAATGTGACTTTTAAAAATCGATTGAAACATCAATTCCCTCGTTTACAAAGCATCAAAACAACCATAAAAGCGATACATTCCCCTTCTCCTTCCACCTAAAATTTTTCCCACAAGCACCTCTTCATTATCAACTCGTCAACGCAGAACACTACCGAGCTCGCTTATCGTCTCATCGCCGTACAAACAGCATTTACATTTTAACTCTGAAAAAGCCTCAGCCCCTTTCTTAACTTGGCGCTCTTGCCTCACACCCACGCGCCTGAAAGCATCAATCATCCGATTACAGCCTCGTGCAAATCGCTTTTCTCAAAAGCGCGCCGAGCTTCCCTCCCTCGCGCGCGCATTTGTATATTTTTCAGCCTTGGCGAGAAGAATCTTTTTCTCGGGCTCGCTCCGTTGCGTAACGAGCTGCCGCGTCCGCGATTGTTTCAGCCCGCGCCGGCGCGGATGCGGCTTATGGTGCGGAGGCAGCTGTCGCTCGAAAATGCGACTTCGAACGTGCGAGTGACGTTCTGTTTTTTTTTTCTGCGAGTTTAACTTTTTTTTTTGAATGGATACTGTTTTCTGTTGGGGACTCGGAAAGTTCGGCTGTTAGCGCTGATTCATTGGGATGGATTGTACAGAAGTAGAGCATTCGGATTGAAATTATTTTCATATCTGAGCGGAAAGTTTCGGACAAGAATCTAATAAATCTCGTTTAAGGTCTCGAACTTTGCGTGGTAGCGTTTTTACTTTCTCAGCGGTTTTCAGCTTTCTTCGACGGGGTGGCCAAGTGCATGCAGCGGGAGAAAAGTGAAAGTTTCTAAAATTAGAGTCGATGACCATTAATCAACTGTAACGACCTTTCTGAGCCTTATAAAGGTTTTGAATATTATTTTTAGAGCCAATGGAATACAAATAAAGTACAGCAGCACGTGCCGTTAATAATAGATAGCCCTTTTTAAAAATGTGATGCACGATTACCACGTGCAATATTAGAAGCGTCTTCAAAATACACCGCCCCACAATTCCACTTCGCGCAAACAAAGCAGTTTATCAAAAAAGCTTTCTATCCTCCCGGAAAAAAAGTTTTCAATGCCAACACCCGCAAACAGCATCACCCCGTTAAGCCATAAACTTTTTCAAAATCCTCTTAGCTCTAATTACCCCACCGCCAAAAAAAAGCTCCTAAGCCAATCCCCGCTCAAGGATACGTTATATACCTATCAGTCGCACTCCATAAAGCCATTCGACACAATTATACGTCGGTGCTCTTCTCTGCGTAATAATGCGACCGAGCTATATACCTATATTACGGCCCGTTTTATTACGTATACGTATATACGCGGAGCGCCACGTGCCTCGTTACGCGCGGACGTATACGCAGCACGCTCCCCGGGCTCTTATCGCCTATTTTGATCCCGTGGTTTCGCGGTAAAAGTAGATGTATGTATAGGTGCGCGCCACCGCGTGGAGACGCCGAGTCTGCGAGTGACGGGCGCGTGAACGTTTTTCCCGTGCTCTGTTGCCGATGTATCGCGGTCGGAAGATGGATAATCGAGAGGATTGGCTTGCGTTTGGATTAGGAGGGAGTGGGTTGAATGTTTGAGGATGGGTTTTTTTGGTGTTGATGTGAGTAAAGTGTGAGAAAACGTCGCGAGCGTTTGTATATATAGGTGCTTGCAAGTTTAGTTTGATGTTAATGAGTTTAAGTAGTTGCTCATGTTTTTTTTCCTTCTGCACGTCTTTAACATGTATATTGCAGAAGTATTCTGAATATTTGTATTATGAAACGCGTATTTAATAATATTTTTAGCTCCGTTATATTCGCAGAACGCAAACCGAAAATATTTTTATTTTCCTTTCCCCAAATCATTCAAACATCTTCTAAAATCGCCCGACTATTTTTACTCAACAATTCAAAAATTAAAAATATAAAGCACATCTCTCCCAGCCTCACACTCCCGCATTTATCCCCATTCTTTTATTCCTCGAACCCCACGAAACGCTCTTATCGCACTCAATCCCAGCAGCGGCAATATTTTCAAAACACTCAAAACCAACAGCCGTTAATCAGAGCCCAAACTCCACCTCTCCTCCACGCAGCTCGTACAAAAATCAACTCGCCGCCAGAAGTACAGCGCGCAACTATGTACCTCCTCGGCCGACGCGTCATCTCGCTAACGACTATCTCGAGGAGCGAGCGGCGACACATGTATGTACACACTCGCGACTCGTGCGAAAACACACTCTGCTGACAAATTGCCGAGGCTTTTCCGGGCTGAATTCTTCCGCGCGCCGAGTTAGGCGCCTCTGGCGCTTGTGTGCAGCTTGCACCTTTGTCTTGCTATTAGCGCGAGATCGGCGGGGAAATCGCGCTCGCTGGAAAAGCCTTGGGCTCGTTCTAGCCGATTGTTCAAAGAGGACTTTTGTGGCTTGGCTTTTTTTCTCGCGAGCGGTTGTGCGGATTGATTTGGAAGGTGATGCTGGCGCTGGCATGTAGGTTCTTGGATACGGTTTGTTTTTGTTTGGGGGGACGTTGTTGATTGATTATGGGTAATATTGATTGAATTAAGGTTTTTGCCTTGATTGAACAATCGCTATTATTCGTTGAGCTCATATTGTTTATGATAGCTGCTTTTTCTATAACGTGAAAAATATTTGCAATAATTGATACGGCAGGGACTATTAATTCCTATTGGAGGGGGTGCACTAATTACCATTCATTACTCGTAGAATAAATTAGGGGATTGAGTTCAATGGATGCATTTGTCTATCTTTAATGTGACCGAGCATTAGTTATTAGCCAATTTCTATAAATCTATAGAAACAACGAAATGCAGATGATCGAGTATACAATCTCGAATACAAAGCAGAAATCAATGATTCATAAGCAACAAAATAACTTGCACTGCTCACGCAGAATGTTATTCAATCGATAAAGCAACCGCCCACTACTCCAGCCGCTAATAATATACAATCGAAATTCAGAGATTCTCAAAATCAAAGAATAAAGATCAGAGAGTGAGAAAACTCAAGCGAGCGTGACATTTCATTACACTTTCGCGTAAACATTGGCACAGAGTCAACGTTACACAAGAGACTGCGAAAAAGCGAATAAGAAGCATAATCCAGCGAGCTCTCCGAACATCATCACCGCAAGATTTGCGTTCAAGAATTTTTCGCTTTACCGATCACTATTCCATTTTGAAACCCATCCCGACTCGAAAACGAGCCTACCGCGCTGCGAGCGTCTCAGTCGTAAAGTAAGCATATAGGCCTTCGTCGTGAGATCCATCGGAGTGCGGAAGCCAAAAGAATCGCCTCGAAAAGCAGATTTTCTCTTAGCGTGTAAAATCTGCTTTTTAAACATTTTAATTGAATAACGCGAGAATCTCGGGGGCGCTCCGCTCGTTGTACGGATTCTCGCGATGCAAGCGCGGCGCGCAAAAAATCACGTGCACGTGAATTTTGGAAGCTAGAGAACTGCCTTAGCGAATCTCGCGAATTCGCAAAGACATACATTCTCCGCGCGCACAATTGCCTTGCAAATTTGCTCAAGGCTAATGTTTATCCTTCGCTTCGTTTGCCTAGCGTAAGAATATATGTACATGGTAAGTTCGCCGCGTCTCTTCTGAAAGTTTCGTTAAACAAGCGTCGATTTTGCAAAGCTCGTTATAACGATAATAAAATCAAAGTAACTCCCCGGCAATCCAGCGGAAACGGCATCGGATCTGCGCGCGCTGGCAAAATAAGATAATTGAGCCGGCGAGGTAGAGGCACACACGGAGAGACTTGATCATTGGATAAATCTCTCTGGCTCGGCCGAGAAAGAATTAAAGGGAGAGCTCTCCTCGAGCGAGAAACAAAAGAGATGTGAGGGAGCAGGGGGAGAGCGAGCCGGCCAAATGGAAGATAAGCGCGCGCGTGAGCGTTAAATAGGTAATGAATTAGAACGTCGGAGACGATCGAAGACGGGAAAAGAGAAGCGGCCGGAGATAGGCACTGAAATTTGCGCGCTTGTATGTTTGCGATCGGCGCGTGCGAAATTTGTAAGAAGCCGCTGATGTATGCGTGTGCATTAATGAGGTAACGAGGAAGCGAGCGCGCTGCTGGGTAAACTCGTTAGATCCGGGCTAATGAACTTGGTAAACGCGCTTGAAAATTCGCTGGGTTTTGCGAGGTGTTTACTTTTGCAGAGAGACAGTGTTATATATTGATTCTGATGAATCGAAGATGAGTTTATTACGCGGCTGACGGGAGGCTTTCGCGCGCGATTAGTCCGAGAGAAAAACAAGAGGGATTTTAATGAAGTGCCATTGAGCTGCGCATGAGAGAGCTAAGAAGCCGCGGGCGCTTGGCCCGCGCGCTCGCCTCTAGACGGAATAATAAAATAATAATTTTCTTGGCGAGCCGTCAAGCTTTCCCGAATAATTTAATCCGTCGCAAAAAAAGTTTCGACAAACTTTATCCATTTTAAAAATACCAGACCGGATTGAAATTCCCAGCGCTGTCTCCCCGAACTTTCAAATCCGCGTAAAAAAAGCTCGATTAAAAAAAAATCAAAATCTTACACACTTACCATGATGCCCAGTCTTTTGCACGCACATTACAGAACGCTCGTATGTAGACGCATAATGCAGCATTAGACGTATGCCTATAGGGGCGCTCGTCGCTTCCTCCGCTATATACTCTCGGGCTCGCTAGAACCGCGCGCCGCTCGTCTTCCCACTCTCCGTCGAGCGGCGGCCGCGCGCGCGAGCGGCCTGCTTTATCCCTCGGCCAGTCGCGCTGCAGCCTAGACTCGCACAGTACACCGTTTGCGCTCTCTCGCGCCTTGCCAAGAAGACCGAGCTTTTCTGCAGGCAGAAGAGAGCCAGACACAAGCGCGCGCGCGCGCGGCTCTTCAAGAAGATATACGAACAAAGAAGCGGAGAGAGAGAGAAGAGGCTGAAGAAGGAGAGAGCGGAGTCATACAGTATAGAGCAGCGCAGTTTTTTGTGTATACACCGATAAGGCGCAGTTTTTCACTGCGAAGAGAGGAGCGCGCGCGCGCGCGCGCTGCTTTCGACACCGCATCGCGCGATGCAAACGTCGCTCGAGCTTACATAAGCTGCTGTTGCCGCCGCTCGGCGCTGTATAGTATGTAGAGAGCCGCGCGTGTGCATTATACGGGGGAGAGAGAGCCGAGAGAGATAGGAGAGGGAGAGAGCCAGACGCCGAGTGTGTGTGTGTGTGCATCTGGACCGGAGAGCCGGTCTCCGGGCGCGCGCAAGTGCAAGTGCGCACGCTGTCTGTCCAGTGCGCGCGCGAGGTATATAGTGCCCTCAGCGGATGTGACGCGTTGCTGCAAGCTCCGAGCTTTCGATCTGCGGCTCGTCGATTGAGTGAAGATATTGAAGATCGGCAGTGTGGATATGTCAGGAGGAAAGTGAGTTCGGCGTGTTTGCTCGGGTGATAAGCCGAGCCGACCGGTTGCGGCTACTCGCGGCGGAATGGAGTCGTTGGATCGGCGATGAGGGAATCGAAGAGACTCGCTGGCCAAGTCGGCTCTGTTTGTTTCTATTAACGGGCGCGCTTGGCTCGGAATACATATAGGAAGTACCTGGTTTGAAGAGAAGAAGAATTAAAGAAGAGAGAATCGAGCTCCTGGACAGCGCGGGGATCTTCCACGAATAAAAGTGTAGCAGGAGGTACATACAGCTTTTGGCCGGCTGCGAGAGCGCGCGTGGGTACTTTTAAATTTAGTTGGTCGGCAAGCAGGGGAGAGAAAAACATGTGCGCGCGCGCGCGGCGGAGGGAGAGCGCGGAATAGAAAAAGATCGGCCTCGCACTACACTGCGCGTCGCTGTGTGGATAGCCTTACGAATCAGCGCGCGCGAATTCACGGGATCGTTGACTCCGGGACGCTCTCTGAGATTTTTATATCGCGAGCTCGCGCCGCAAGGCAGGAAGTCGGATCGCGCGACGAGTTTGGATTCAGCGAGGTATAAATGCGTGCGGTTTGATTGTTTGTGATTGCTGGTTGTGAGGATTGTTTGGGATTGATTTAATACGATTTTGCGTTATTCAATCATTCTGAATCGCAAGGTTTAATCTAACGCGGTGTATACTACGTGCTAAATCACCAGCCAAGCCTATACGCGTCTCATTACGCAGCTCACTTCCTCGCGGTATCAGCGGCTAGCAGTCACCGCGGAAAAATTTCGCGTCACCGCCTACGTTATTATGTCTATCCGATCACGCGCAAATGCATCCCATCCGAACAAAGAGCATCTCCATTCAACGATACGCAAAATCCTCGTGTATACACGCACATCAAAAATAAAAAAAAATCAACGCCGACTTATATTTATAACAGGGCGCGAGGGCGTGCGATATACGTACACACACGCGCGCGCGTGGATTACGTTATGTCGGCCGAGTCTCAATTATTGCCGGGAGTTTTTAGCGAGAGCCAGAGAGAGAGAGAGAGAGAGAGAGCGAGGCTGCGCGCGCGCGCGGGGATTATGTGTATCTAATCGGCGGGCACCGTAGCACGCTGCCAAGCTCGGAGCGATAGCGGCCCGCTCTCGCTATTTGCTCTGGCGATTCCGGGCTTTTAACCCGAAGAAAAGAGCCGCTCGTTGCTCAAGCCGCGCCGAGGAGTTTTAAAGTTTTTTTCTCTGACGACGCTGGTGTATCTGTCGCTTTGACCAAGTTTACGATAGGCGATAAGTGCTCTGATGGGAGATGTTTGTGTAGGGTTGGGTTGGAGTGGACTTGAAGAGTAGAGCTTGGTTCGGAGCTTTTTTTTGTAAGTGTAATTGTTTGGTTAATTTTGAAAGTGTAATTTGATAGTGCGCGAAATTTGGTTTAGTTGTAATGCTGATAATTAATGGCGGTCGTGGATCGGTGAAACTGGAGTTGCGCAATTTGTGCTTTTGTACTGTGATCTCGGGTAATAAAAGTGCATCGTGGATGCTGTCACAAGTGATGCAATCTCCGAGCGTAACGATTCATAAATGAAAAAATTGCCGTTCGGACTGCTGCATTTGCCTAAGAATATTCCCTCGTTTAAAATACTTACTTCATTACACTTCATTTTCACTCATTACACATCAAAAACTTGAAATTTTCAAAATATCTTATACGTACGTGCTCACTTGCAAGTCAAGCAATCTAAAAACGTAAAAATAAACAATCACGAAAAAAAAAATCATTATTCAGTCATCCTCGAAGCACACCATAACAACCTGCAAACAATAATTAGCAAAGTCTAAAGTCCCTGCTTCAACTCGTCGCCGATTGTTTACACTTTGCATCGCATTATCTCGCTCAATTGAAAGCGCCGCGGCGATTGAATTAAAAATAAGCCATTATCGCGAAAGTATCAATTAGGACAATGTTTCGGCCGAGCGATAAAGCTCTCGTCGCAAAAACATTGTAACACAAAAAAGAGCGGCAAAAAAGAAAATTATTCGCTAACTTAACGCGCTCGAATGCAACAGTTTCGTCATACTACCGTGGGCTAGCGTGGCCGCGATCGATAAAAACGTCCGGCGCTGCTAATATAGCTTGCCATGGTAGTAAAAGGAAATCGAAGGGACCGAGACCTTTGTACAGAGCGCTAATGGAATGCGTTTCGCGAGCGTGTTTCTTTTTTCTTTTGTGAAAGACGGCTTTTTTCGTTACAAGCCTCGTGACATTTGGCTTATTGCGGCTCGGCGGTTAGTGGATGCTATTGATTTCTTTCGAAAATTGCAGTGTGTTTTATGAAGGTAGGAAGGACGACTCCGGCTGCGCCTCGTAAAATAACAAATTGTTTGAAAAATTGCGTCGCGGCTAGTACCCAATCTAACTCGCGGCAGTACATGACGAAATAGCGTCCATTTCAAAAGCGTCTCGGAAAAAATCACTAAAACAAGCGCAAACATTGCCCCGGCCAGAATGAAAAAAGGCACGCGTCTATAAGCGCGTAATCGAAGAAACGCGTAAAAGATAACTCGCGTGACGCAACTTGGGCGCGCGCATAGCCGATTAGCGCGAGTCGCGTGCTCGCTCTCTCGGCGGGCGCAGTCCTTTTGTTACTCTCGCGCACCTCACAGACTCGCGTCGCTCTGATCCGCGATTTTTACATAATCCCAACTGTTCAATTGAATTCCTTTGTGGTGTCTGAATCATATTGTTTTAGTGGCGGCTTTGAAAAAGTGAACGATCCGCGGTTGGAAGTGAGCAGTGCGCGGACGAGTGTAGCCTTGTGTTGGTGCTTTGGGAGTCGAGGTGCGTAAAAGTCAGAGGATTGGTGTAAAAGGCTGATTTAGTGGTTTATTTTGAGGGTTTATGAGAGAGCAAGTACCTCAGCGATGGAGTAATGTTTGTTTTAGTATGTTTGTTGGGTTGGACGAGTGATTGGGAATTCCGTTTTTAGAGATTTTTACGAGGGATAAGTCATTAATATTTCAGATCGTTTCAAGATAAAGTTTCTTGATTACACCATTAATAATTCTTTAAACTTTGCCTTTTTTTCGAAGTGCTTTTGTAATTATTTCCAGCTTGAAGCAGGAAACATCGTTCAAAATTATGCAAAGCTCAAAAAATTACCGACATAAACTTTCTTTCAAACTCAAAACAAAACGCGTCTTCCTTCAAAGCTCATCTCGAAATCGACAGCGCTTCAAAGCCGCAGTAAATTCGTCAATCCTCAAAACGCTCGCGCGCGTCACTCTCGGGCCTTCGACTCGATAAACAGATTCCCCTCGGCAGCGCCAGAGCTTAGAAACGAAAAAAAAAAAATTTTGGCTCCGACATCGCCTCTTACTCGCTTGCCCAATCTGCTTCGAGTGCGATTTTCTCTCAGCCGCGCAGCGCAGCTTATACCTATATATATTTGCCGGCCGTGGCTCTGATCGATCGACGTGTATATACACGGTGGTTAGCGCGCGCGAAGGATGATGCATTTTCGTACACGTGCGCGCGCTCGCGAGGATGCGAGCTTACGCAACGAAGGGGGTTTGTTAATGACGGGACGCGCACGTGGACCGACTGCGTGGATATTTGCGCTGATGCGATGGTGAAATTGGGTGCGTTGAGGCAAGCGTGGATATGTTGAGGATTTTTATTTTCATCAGTTTTCGTGACTTGTTTTAATTAAAGGAAACTTCGCGGCGAATCGGAACTTTCACGAGCGAATTTAGTCGATGCCGCAATAGCGCGAAAAACTTGCGACTCGCCTCATTATTTTTAATCTCTACGGAAAAACTTTAGTCCTCGAAACTCGCCGAACAATACGTCTGGATCAAACAACAAGAGCTAATTCAGCGCGCAAACTTTTCCCCGTCACGTTTCCCGGAAAATCCGACCTTAAGCGGGCCTCATCAATGAAGCATCCTTTCCACGCCGCTGTTATTAGTCCTGCGCGCTTTCGCCGAAACACTTCCGTACGTATACGTGCGACTCGGCCTGAAAATTGACCCTTCTCCGGCTCGCGTCCCTATTTTCCGCGCCACGTGCTCGGATTTTCCTCTTTTCCCTTTTTCCGGTTGCCACGAGGCGCGCTGGCGCGCGATAAATGGTACTTTGATGCGTCGCGAGGGAAATATAATATATTGCAGAGTTCCTTTTTTTTCTATCTCTGTCTTTCCTCGGGGCTAAGGCTCATAAAAATTGGTCAGTCTGCTCGTTTCCGAAAGTGTACGTGAGCCTACGAGAGGGAGGGGGGACGGTTTCTTATATCCTTGGCTGATGTAATTCCGGTTTAAATATGAGTTTGTTAGGGGGTTGATAGCGAGGGGTGCAGGGTAGTTTATGGTTTTATAGTTTGTGACTGTCGTTTATTTTTGTAAACGTTGTCTTGAAAATAAGAATAATACTGTTAAATATCTATGCGGTGGTAGATTGACATTTTTTTAAACATATTAAAACTAAAGTTGCTCTTGATGCTAATTAGAAAAAATATCAAATATCTATCTGAATCTTTTTGGTTTCATCCAATATCTTTAATTCAACAAGGCTTATTTTCTTCGTTGAAAAATTTTAAAAGGAATATCCATGGAAATATTTCACTAAAATTTTTTACTGAAAAAATAAGTCTTGTTTTACCAATGTCGGCCCAAAAAAATTTGGCATGAAATTAATTAACAATACAAAAATAATTAGTTTTATTTTATTCAAAATAATTGTTTTAATTCTCTTAGTTTGTATACTACTCTTTTATTATTGCAATTAACGTAAGCTATTGAAAAATCATTTCTATATATGCCCTTTTTGAATCAGAAAACGCACTCAACAGCTTAAAATTAAATTTATCACGCGAAACTCATCTACGACACTCAACTATCAGACTATCGGAAAAATTTTCAACGATCCCCCCATTAAACAAAACAAACCGACTTGAAAATAAACACTCAGCTTCGATACTTCTGATTCTGATCTCACATACTCAATAATCCCGAACGCACGACCGTCGCCTCGGCCGACAACCAAATTTATTCGATCTCAAAAGAACATTCTGGAATCAAGCTCAAAATATACAAACTCGCAAATCAGACTCTTTTATAATCGTGGAATTTTTTTTCTCTCCTCGCCTTTTTCATCCCCACCTCTCCGACTGCCCTCGGGATAAAAAGGTTCTTGGCCTCTATCCACGAGCGGCTCGCGAATCCGAATCGCGCGCGTTTTTCCCGCGTCAAAGCCGAGCGCGCCCCGGGTCCATAAATTTCGTCAAAGTGGCCGTATTAACGCGGCGGCTTGACGATGTCGGCTGCGCTGCGAAAAATTTTTATCGTCACCGGGTTGTATAAACTGCTTGTTATGTGATTTTTTTACCGTTAAGGTGGCGGTGTGGATTGATTTAATAATCGTTATAATTATGATCGAAGGATATCGAAGTTGATCGACTGGCTATTGACGGTTAGAGAACGTTAACGGCTGTCTTTATTTGAGATTACAAAATTAAGTTGTATAAATAAAGCTCGCAGGAGGATTCACCGAGTTTAAAAATAGACCAGATGTCAACGCGTTTATTTTCACGCCATTTGACTTATAAGTTTTTAATATATATCATAATTAAGAGCTTTAAGAGATTATGTAAACATTAATTAAATCTATGGGCCATGCGATATTAGTGTCCGCTAGAATGGACAACCGAGAGGGTTAATAAACTCTTCTAAAATTAAAACGGCCGAGTATATTCACGTCAGTTTCATAACACGACTTTCTTGAAACAAAAAATTCCTTCTGCACACAAATCACCGCCATCCAAAATCAACCAAAGCCCGCAACAATCTCTTTCCACCGACCAATACAACTTCCATCAGCATCATTCCAAATCCATCTATCAATATCCACATCCCCTCTCGCGAACACATTAGTAAGCGATTCCCAGCTCGACTGCAATCAAGTGACTAACACTCAGCCGTCCCTCGGCCATCCATAGCCAGGGGACTCTACCTTCAAACCTATCGCACGTCAGGCGCAAACGACAAGGGGAGGAAAAATCAGTCAGAGAGATGACAGGGCCCACGTGCTCGGTGCCACGATTGCGCAAGCAGCCGCACACACACATGCACACTCACGCGTATATATCCCTTATAGCCGGCGTTTGTAATGGCCGTCACTCTATTTTTAGCGGATCGCGGCCCGTGCGCGCATTTAACCCGCGCGCGCTCGCGCCTAACCTCCGTCACTGACCAGCTGCCGCGCGCGCGCGCAAGACAACAAGCCGAAATTCGCGCGCAACTCGAATGTCTCTCCGGCGCGCTCGGCTGCGTTTCCGCATTACTCGAAATCTTCGCGGCCTTGTAGGCTCGGCCCGCCTGCGTTTATTAGCGCGAACGCTTAGCGATTCCGGCTGGCTGAGATTCGTTTAATGAGCTCTGGGGTAGATGCCGGCGCAGTTCGGAAATTTGCGGTTTGACAATCGCGGCTTTTGGCGCTTGAGGCGCGGGTCATTATGATTTAACAGCGCGGAATTGAAGTGTGCTGGCTGAAATATTAACGTTACGCGAGCGTCTTGACACCGCCAGATTTTCTACTTCACGTTCAATCTGCTGATAAAACTAAAATAGCCCACTCGAGAGTGGAGTCGCGTTTTAACCTAATTTCGTCCTAACTTCGTCTTCGGCGAATGGCCGCTGTTTCAATTTGTCGTTAAATTTTCAATTACGGGCATAAAATATCGCGACTCCATATCTCTTCCACTTCAATAACACCAGCCTCTCTATAGAATCTTCCCACCAAAGTAAATCTCAAAGTAGGTTACAAAAAGACTCTGCCTGCGCCGCGCGCAAACGCATACTTCATTACAGCTAATTACCGATTTCCAATATAGACTCGTTAGATGAAAACTTGGGCCGGAAATTCCGTATCCGCAATTAACCCTGCAGTTTAATGAAAACAGCTCCAGAACTTCCTTCTATACCAACGATCCGAACTTCCTGCTCCTTGCACCGATAAAAGGTCCACATCGACGCACCCCCGCGCCTCATCGATCAGCACTCGGAAAATCTTCGCTATCGAAATATATCGAAGCGTGTTTATTGTCTCAGGCGCGCAAATTATTATTATGCGCGGCAAGTGTCCAAGACAAATATAAGCATGCGCGCGCGGCAAAGGACTTTTATTTGAGGCGGCCGCGAAAAGGGGCCGTGTATGTGCTTCTATATAAGCCAGGCGTCGCGCGAGAACTGCGCGCGGGAGAAAAATACGCACGCGGAAGATGCGAGGAAGGGACGTTGGCCCATATTATTAGGATCGCTTGACGCACGCCGAATTCTCGGCGGCGAGAGAGAATCGAAGAGCGGAATTCGATTGCGTCGATGAATTGTTTAGCTGCCGCCGCCGCTGGGAGACGATCTAGCGCTGAATTTTTCATCGCGAAATGAGCTGTTGTTGAAGGCTGCAGTCGATCGAATTTTCTTTGCTTGAGGAGGGGATCGGGGGCTTGTTTTAGGAATTTTTGGTATTTTTGATGCGCTGTGTGGGAGAGGCTTGATATGAGCTTACTTTGCGATACTTTGGGAAGAACTCGTTATGAGTAGTTCTTGTATCGTTATTTTATATAGGAAGGATAAAATTTTTTACAGCCGGCTTCTTCGCGTTATGTTTTACGAGGCACTCGTTGACTTCGTCAGGCTTTTACAAGTTTCCAGAGAATTGAATTCTCGGTGAGACGGAAAATTTTTAATATTGCTTGATGCCTTTGTGTAAAAAAAATCTCGGCTCTCGGTCCATTAAAATTTCAGTCGTAGCATGCCAAAATTTACGTAAATTATATAATGTTATTTCTATTTTAAACGCGCTTCTCGTGCGCGCCTATAATTACAATGAAATAATTTAAAACTCCAAATTATGAACTTTCCTCTAATTCCTTTCACTCTCCATTGACTTTGTAAACACAATAATTTCAAAGTCTATAATTATTTTTGAAGTAAATAAACATTATCTTCACGCGACCGAGGAATTCAATATTTCTTTCTCTCGCAAGTACCTAGCGCGATCATTAGCGTACTTTTCCTCTCGCTCACCCGTACGAAAAAGAGTACTTTTCCAATTTACCATTCGTGCATCTGTTGATGTCGATCTAAACTGCTTATTACACAAATAAGCTGTTATCTACATTCACAGCTGCATTAATTTTCTCTCAGAGCTCGGGCCGCGTTACTTTTGTTATTGTGTTATGTCATGACGCGCGCATTTTGTTGAACTCCCCTTTCTAAAAGTAGAACTGGGTATTATTGGCAGTGGCATTAACCTACATTCTATAGTATTTTATTGATCCTCCCCCCCAAAAAAGGAATACACTGTATGAATAATTTATCGAATATCCTGAAAAAATATATCTTAAAGGTCTGGAGAAGCCGGGCATTAATAAAGCGAGATTTTATTTAACGATCGTGTCTTTTTGGACGCGATGAGCTTTTCTAGGCTGACAGGGGATTATGACATTAACGGCCTGCTTTTAAATAAATGTGCAATTTACGCATAATAGAATATTATATGCGATACATATTTCAAAATCTTATCTTAGTATCTCGTAAGATACAACGTGCATCTTTTCCTATAGCACTAGACTTGATTAATGTTGAATCTGACTCCCCTCCTTGGAAATTAGCACACCTCTGCATCAAAATTTTAAGGCAGGCATCTTACATTTTTCCGCTCGCATCATCAATATTCAACCAAAATGAAGCTTTCACCCCTCACTCTCCCAAGCATTCCCTGCATCCGCATAAGAAAAACCGTCCCCCTCGTATCGCACCCCGTGAAAGTCAAAACTTGAAATGCGCAGTCCTAAAGGAACTCAAGTCACGCTAGCCCAAACTCGAGCAGTAGTCACCCGGAGAACTTTTCCCAGTCCCACTATATGCGTGCATGCTCCCAATTCCTCCCGACTCTGCACGCAAAGCTCGATAATCTCCCGAAGGGGTTTTCGTTCGGTCACGCGAGTAGCTCAGCCGCTGCTGCACTTTAATTCCTCGCGGTTATCGCGTCTTTTGATGTCGGACGCGTGTACGCGTGTAGATAAACGGCAGGGAGAGAGAAATTATTTTTGTACGAGTGAAGTGGGCCTGCCGTAAGAGGGTCACGAGTGCGTGCATAAACATTAGGTGGGGACGAGTCTCTCGAGGGCTTATCGGCGATGATGGAAAATACGCGTCGAACAGGTGCCGAAGTTACTTAATTCGTCTATTTTTCTTGGCTACTGTTTGTTTTGATGATAAGGAAACGGCTCTCGGGCGCCGGTTTAATGAAGCTTGCCATATTCGTTTAGCGGGGAATGTACGGCGTTTGATTTAGCAGTTTGAAACTTTATAGCGGCCTTAATCTTTTCTAACTTGTAGCTTCGCAGTTTGGAGTAGTAGTTTGCGTTAGGAAATTACGCCTGTATCTACACTGTCTGCGTTTTATTGCTTCATAAAGATTTTCTCGACGAAACTATGCGCACGTGAGGCGCGTTATTTGCACTTCTCGTCGAAACGAACGTCGATTTATCAATTCTTCATTGCTCCAGCAAGCGAGAATTAAAAGAAGAACGGTCAAACGTTCTCCTCACCTGCGCACTGAACTTTCCTTTCCCAGCGTGTTATTAAACGTAACATTTATCGCCCCCCTATTATCTCTACACGCGCGTATTTTCTCTCCCCTCCCACGCTTCAGCCCTCAATTATTAACCATTCAAACACTCGAATTACACGAATTACACGAGCCCTCGTCCACTCACCGGCGCGTGAATCGGCCGTATCTCTCCATGCGCGCAAGCTCCAAAACGTATATACACACAGGCTGTCGTCGCCGAGAGAGAGAGAGAGAGAATCGGACTCGCGAAGCTTGGCTGTCGGTCGGGCGCAGGTCAATTTCACGTGATTATCGAGTCGTTGCCGAGAGCGGTTAAGACAGTTACGCGCTTACGGGCCGGCACAATCGTGATTACGTCAGAGCCTTCGGACCTCTCGTCGAGCTGGGCTTCTCCGTGCACTGCTTCTCTTAAATACCCGCTCGCGCGTCTGTAGATATATGCACGTAGTAGAACGCGTCTACTCGTCGCCGAGCGGGCTTCCTTACTCTCGTATAATGTCTTGTCCGAAATGAGTAGAAGAATGCGGGGATTGAGCTGATGGGAGCGTTTTGGGAGGGCGGCTTTATTTGCGGATTTCTGCGACGGAGCGAGCGCTTGGTATATATACGGCTTTGATTTTGCTTCAATTGCGTAGTCGTTGAAACGTTATACTTCGGGAGCTGAGGGGGTTCTGAGTCCAGGCTGTTTCTCGCTGCGGTTTTGAAGAGAGCTACTCTTTGCAGCGAGTGTTTGGAGCGGCTTTTCAAATTGACATTATGAAGTTGGGTGTTTGATTACGCTCGGCTTCTTTGATTACAAAACCGAGTATCATTTTGTAATTTGTGAGATTAAGTAATTGTTTCCTTTTTTTTTGTATGTTGTTACTTTCTTGATTAACAAAATTTTACATTTTTTGGCAATATTCGAGTTGTTGAATTTGTCGTACAGTGCGGCAAACTGGTTTCTACTTTTTAAGTAGCTATGCGTTTATGTTTGAGGAACCTAACAGTATTTTACGGTTTAGGATAAAACCCAAACGAGTTGACAAGACTTTTATGCTGATCATATAGTACCGTTAGCCAAAAGTGAGGGTAGCAACTGAAACAGAGGCGAAAAGCAAATTTTAATGTGATAAGCAATATCTATAACTTCGTAATTTTACCAATACATCATTTATTTTTATTTACTTATATTATGATAATATTTTAAATAATCATACTTTATTTTTATCCATATATCATTTCTAATTAATAAAATATAATTAACAAAACGTCAACTCAAAACAAAGAAATTCGAAACTATCATTTTACATACAGGTGATCAACCGGTAGGTCTATAATACTTCATTACTATTTTCATTTATCAGCCCCACATCTCCCGATAACGAAAAATTTACATAAAAGACAACCGAACGTCCTCCCTGAAAAGCAAACACCAGAAGCGCACAGCATAAAATTAGTAGGCGCACCGCCGAGAAAACCTTTCGTTAAACCGGCCAATTTCCCGTGGCCAATAAAAGCCAAGCCTCGTTATCTCTGCAGTCGATCGCGCGCGCGCGCGTGGCCTCAGAGAGAGGCCAGTTTAGATAAAAACAATTCCTCCCCGCTATATAATCCAAAGCCCGTCCTCCCGCGGCTCAGCCGAGCGGCGCACTGCGTAAGCGTGCTCGGCGCGTGCCCGGGTAAACGAACTTTTGGCGAAAAACGCGTGTTTATACCCATCGCCCCGCGCGATATCCCCGGCAGTAAGTCTCGAAACTCTCCCGTATATTTACCCACGCACGCCGACAGAGATGAAGATAACTCGCTCTCTCTCTCTCTCTTGCTTTCTGAGCCGAGCGCGACGGCTATACAGTCGGCGAGCAGCCCCGTGGCAGTAACACATCGCGAACGTCCGCGATACCTACTTCGAGGCTTTATTTTTATATCGGCTCTCTCTCTCTCTCTCGCGGTTAGTTGGAGAGAGACGGCGCAATGATATTTCGCCGGTAGCGATGGACGAGAGCCGCTCTGCTCTCACTGCGCGCGGGAGGACGAGCTCTCTTCTTTTTTAATTCGCGAGCTGATAGGCTGCTGCTTTACTTTTTATATTTACCCTATAAGCGTGCGCCCTGTGTTGTCGTCAGCTCTCTTTTCGTCAAGTTCGCTTGGATCGCGAGTTTCGCGGGATATAGTGTGAGTTTGTTATCGCGAGGCTGTGAGGTAATTGTTGGAGAATGAGTGCGCTGATTAATGGGGCAAGTGTGTGTGTGTGTGTTTTAGTTGCGATTTGAGAGATTGATTTATAGTGAAGTGCCGTGGTGAGCGAAGAGGAAATTTCGAGTCGCGCTGGTGAAATGATGTCTTTGTTGTTTAGGTGCTCGCGCTGTTGTTATGTAAAACCGGAGCTGTCGTACGTAGATGTATTAATTGTCGCGGACGATAATCTATAAATCATTCTCGAGAATCGAAACGAGACTAATTGGTCGGTTAATGGCTCGATTACTGGCGATTAATGAATTATTTTCTTTGAAAATTTTATTTATGTTTTATACAGTAAAGAATTTCGCGTTGATTTTTATTTACTAATAGTTGTTAAAATTCTCGACAGTATATTATAAACAACTATAATCCTGTCGTGACAGTAACAAAGTCACCTAATTCTTTTAGCATCAATTTGTTTGAAATATTTCAGTAACTTTCCACAAACTCCGAGACGCGCGACTCCAAACTAACCGCCACCACTCGAAAATAAAAAAACCCACCTCTCAAAACAAACGTTCCCTCCCGCACCAAGCCAGTAATCGCGCCGTTCCACCAACTCCCCGCGATCTCAGCGAACCATACCACCCCAGAGAGCTCACCACAACCCCCCCTATAATCGAAGCCAAATCCCCAGCTTCGTACCCACTCTCGAGCGTATCCGTATCTTGACGTTTTCAGCGGCGTCGAGTGCGCCGATGAGGTGTACAGCGTGCGCCAGCTGGAGGCGCGCACATCGCAGCTGAAGCCGGAGAAGGCAGCCGTCGAGGAAGAGCAGCAGACTCGCCCGGCAGCGGCGGCCCGGCCGCCACCGCTGGCCCCGAGGAAGCCGCTCGCCGAGAAGCCGGTCGCCGTCACGGCCTCGCTGTCCCGCTTCCATGAGCCCCAGCCCAAGCCGGAGGCCGCAGACGACGACCCGGAGAGCGCACTGCCGGCTGCACCGGCCGCCAGACCCAGGTGCCTCGGCAAGGAGAACGAAGAGCAGCGGCAAGCCAAGCTGCCTGCTGCTCCGGCTGATCTTGGCTTTTTCAACAGTCAGGAGGTAGGCGCCGCTTTTGCGCGGCTTGCTTTCTTTGCTCGCGGTTATGTGTTCAAGGCTGCCGGGATTTTATTTTTAACGGGATGCTTTTATTTTTGGCGAGGCGGGATTTTTTTCTCGGAGGGAAGAGTAAGAAAGTTGAGAATTTCGCGGTTTTGTGGGGAAGGGGATTTGGAATTTTTTGATTTGATTGGGCGTGGGGTATTTGCCGAAGGTTCGTGTTGTAAGGTAAAAGATATTTTGATTACCGTGGCTGTTTGAATGGTTAACGACTGCTTTTTTTACTAGTTTTGAATGGAAATAAAACTGACACTTTGACCTGAATAGTTTGTAAACAAGTCGAGCAATTATTTCCAAATTTGAATAATTGTAGATCTTTTTAATGGATCAATTAACGTTTTTCTTTATGTGAAAGAAAAAATATTTTCCAAGTACCGTTCTTGTACGCTGTAATCTATAAAATCATTAAAGCTAAGCTTACGGAATAGCAGAACGAGAGCCAATAGTAAAACTCTGTATTCGTTGAGTACACTCGGTAAACATTGACTTCTCAAAGTAAAATCTAACGGATCGCAAATAAAAGATTTTCGTAGAAAAAAATTTTAAAATCCAGCTTTGAACTAACCGTAGAGCCTTGTGATTTTAGTCAAAAATAGATTATTCATGACACCTGTTTTGTTAAAGGCAAAACCAAGCATCCCGGTCTGCGAGGTCGCTCCGAAGCAGCAGCCGCCGTCTTCGGATAAGTACCCAACTGCGAGTATATTCTCGCATCGTACCAATGATATGAACAAGGACTTCCTGAAGTTCACGAAAGACCAGCCGGACATCATCAGTAAGTGTCCGTGAACTTTGAATTTTTTCAGTCCCCGATATTTTTTTAATTTATCTGATTTTTCGAATTAATTGGATCTTTCAAGTAATGCGTTTGAAATAAAAAATCTATAAAGTATTATTGTAATTTTAAAAGGCAAAAGAATTTATATGCAATCTAAATCTTAAATCTTTTAAATTGGATAATTGAATTTTGCTTGATCTAAGCAATAAAACTCTCAATTCATATAATCTAAAATCAGATCTAAAATCACTTAAAAAAAACTCTCCCCTATCCTCCACTCAACTAGCCCTCAAAACTAACAATATTCCACCCTCTCATTTCAGTGCTAAGGGACGAGTCAGAGAACCTGTCCTACCTGGCCCCGACGTTCGGCGAGGAGTGCGTCACTCTAGAGAACGCGCCCCTCAGCGAGATGTTCAGCGAATCTATCTTCAGCTCGGACTACTCGCTCCTGAGCCCGAAGCTGCCGGTCGGCCCGGCCTCCAACGACGCGGTAGTCTGCAACGCCAGCCTCGGCGCCACCAGCTTCAATCCGCTCAAGGACGTCGAGCAGACGGTTCTTGAGGTCGACCCGCTCAAGACGGACGACTGCAGCTCGTCCGACGGCGATCCCTTCATATACAGGGACTCGCCCAGCCGGTGCAGTCTGGGCACCGATTTGCACTCGCCCACGCTTACGAAAGTGCGTGTTTTTAGGGGTTGCTGTGAGGGGGGAATGGATTTTGGAGTTGGCCGAGTTTTGGGATTGGCGATTGTCTGTTTAGTTGAAATTGTGATGGAAGAATCAAATGAGTCACTGTGATTTGTTCGGAGAAGAGCCGAGTTGTGTGCAGGAATTGAACGGATTGAAACAATGAATTATGCATTTGTTTTAACGGTGTGGTTATCGGGGCCTTGATCGGTTCTATAATTGCGGTAGTCGCTTCTGAATAAATACTTTTATTTTGCTAAATCTTACTTGTATTTTAATATTCTAAGGAAGATTTCTAGTTTTTTATATTGTTCCGATAGATGTTTTTCAGTAAACTTTTTGAAAATTTCTCAATACAATAAT
>UELX01000870.1:0-33132 GCA_900480035.1 Eupelmus urozonus
TAATATAGTTAATGGACCTTTTCTGAAAAACGGACAACGTCAGCTTCTAGTAAAACATATAATCTTCGGAAAAAAATGTTTTCTATCTGGTCTAATATAAAAACTTATATTAGACCACGTAATTTTTGGGTTCCCGTATAATATTCTGTGTAGATTTCTACCCCTACCCTATCACTTCGCCTTAAATAAATCTATTTATCAATCGTAATATAATGATGGACAAGATTTTTGAAAACGAGGTATTTATTTATTTATAAACAAAAATGATAGCTAGAACTGATAAAACTTTTTATACTTTAATAAAAAATTGTGTGTGTGATAATAAAGAAAAACAATTTTTTTCACATATAGTACACCGTCAAGAAGTGATTATTATAGTTGTCAGAGAGAACAGCTAATTAGTTTTTAATATTTTATATAAAAAAGTACTAAAAGTTTTTAATTTGACTTAATTATGTTCCTACGTGTTGTATTAATTTTATACTCACGCAAAAATATAAAAAGTAAAGTACCGACAAATAATAATGATTTTTTGTCTATAATTTGAAAAAAAAAATTCATTTTATTATAACGCACAAAATTTTTTGTTAAAACATAAAAAATTTTATCGAATACAGCATTTTTCTGTAAATAAATAAAAATTACGTTTTCATCTACCATGCCCCTATTTGCTACCCTACGATTGCTCTCCATATCAGGGGTTGACATTGCATTCAGGCGCTCCATTCTACGTTCCTTGTGACATGCTGCGCTGCGCCGTCTGACTTGTTTCGCTTTCCCATCTACAAGTTTTGTAAGCTTGGTTCGATTAACGAACTGGCTTACTAGACAAGAACTCTATGAAAAGGCCGTTATAGATATGACTTACGGTTGTTCGTCAATCAGCCCACACTAATAAACCGAAACAAGACAGACAACTTAGTACATACCACATGCAAGGAAATAATGAAAGACCCCAAAAAAAAATGAACGAATATAAACGAGGAGTTTTTAGAAAGAAATTTTTCGAATGATAGAGTTTAATTAGCATTGTAATAAGGGATTCTTTAATTAAAAAAGGAATAAGCGTTGATTTATTTTCATGATTTTAAAAATAAATAATTCAGACAAAATAAAAATTAATTCAATTTTAACATTATAAATATGTTTAGTTATTATTATTTACATGACTTTGAAGCTAATTATTTTATAACATTTTGTAAAAATAAAAGTATGCTATTGAAGCAGATAATCGTAAATCAATAAATATTATATATTTTTTAAATTGATTAAAAATTAATTTAATGTTTCAACCATTAATTAAATAAAATTAAAGAATTTTCTAGTAAGTGAAAAAAGATTTTTGATTGGGACAGAACGAGGATTAAGTATAAAGAAAAACTAAATTATGATTTTTCTGATACTTTGTACAATTTATTCAAATTATCTCCTTCGGTACAAAAATTTATAGCTACCTAATGTAATATACATAGTTAAAAAATTAATGTCTTATAATCGCGCAGTGCTTCGTCGAACAATGATTGTAGTTATATCAGCGCATGCTTGCGTAACTAACATAAAGCTGATAAACATTTAAAAAAACAAATGTTCTGGCGCTTCGATAATAAAAAATACGCGGAATCTCTCCGTGTAAAAAAGTTAACATCATAAAATCTGCGCAACACGTACCGTAAGCTATAAGTACGCGCCAAAATATTTCTTTAATTATACTTTTATGTATACATATATATTTATTAAAAAAGTAGCTGTCACTTTGCGTCGATTGGGTATTAGGAAACGACTTAATTAACATTATAAAAATTTCTCTCGGCTACTTTAATAACTTACGTAAATATGTTTTATTTGTACGATAAAAAAGCACTGGTTCCCTAATCTCTGCGAGGATGAGTAATGGTTCATACAAATGCAACTAGAAAGACACGATAATGAAGAATGATGTATAAATAATAAATTCGATTTGATTCGATGAATTCGTACGTGTGCAAAGGCAGCATTTCTCTTTTTTTTTATCTTAATAATATATGTTTTTATGAGAATTTGCATGAAATTCGTGAATTATTAGATTAATGCAATGATTTGCGACGAAGTGGAAGTATCCTCCTAATACTCTTGCTTATAAAAATAAATAAAGCTCATGAAAGCTCGACCGTGGAAGCTTATAGATTCAAATACCCTTAACGCGCGAAGTCTTTAGAATAAGAAATTTCATGCAAATCCTGGCAATTAGGCGCTTCTAGACACAACCGTACTCATACCAAACCGAATTGGCAGTCTTGCGATCCTTGTCGCTTGGAGTTTCGAGCAGGTCTTTTTCGCTGTTTTTCGAATCATCCGCGCTCTTCTTAGGCGTAGTCGAGGCCGTCGTCGTCGTTGAGTCGTTGATTACCGCCGACACTTTGTTGTAAATGAGGAGCGGTCTTGGTTCGTTGTAAGGTGGTTGTTGAGGCTGCTGCTGCTGCTGCTGCTGCTGAAAGCCCGCAGGATCGTCCGGCTCGGCTCGCTTCTCCTGACTGGTTGTCCGCGTAAGCGAGGGTGACGAGTCGTCCGTGTAGTAAACCGTTCGCCTGGTGCCTGGATGGGCAAGGGAGAGCGGATCGTCTGGTCTCAGGCTCTCGGGATCGAGCCTCGCGTCGATGATGTGAGACTCATCGCCGCTGGAAGCGGACTCGTGTTGTTGGACGACTTCTTCGTCGAGGTCTCCTTCGACATTGTCCTCGTCGTCCTCGTCGTCGTAAACCTTCTCGTCGTTCGTGAAGGAAGTCTTAAGAGAATTATCGTCGGACAAGAGAGTGGCGTTGGCGTTCCAGGATGCACGCCGACTATTTCGATTGAAGAGACCCGAGCCGGCTTTGCGCACCCGCCTCACGAAGCTGGCGCCGAGGCTCTTCTTCTTGGTGGAGCAGCTGTCGAGCTTTCGATAAAACTCCATAATCTTCTCTTCGAGCTTTTCCTTTTGTCGGTAGAGGTGATTCACCTTGTCCGTGTACAGCTTCTCCTCCATGTGATAGTGCTCCTTGTCTTCGAGAGAGTGAGTGAGGAGCTCGTGGTACTGCGTGAAGAGAAGGGATATGTGATCCATGAGGGAGCGTCGGTCGTTATCAAGGCCCGTGTTCATCTGGAGCAGCATTTCGCAGCGCTGATTAAGCTTGCCAATCTGCAGCTCGAGGCTTGCCAGTCTATCGTCCTTTCCGCTAAGCTCGCCCTGCATCTCGGTCTGTTTCAGGCTAAGTCTGTTGTTCTCGAGTTTGTTCTTACGGTAGTCTTCTTGGAGACTGCGGTACTGCGTTTTCAGGGTCTCGGTATTGGTGTAGAGATTGCGGAAGTCCTCCTTGAGCTTGGAGTGTTCGCCTCGAAGATTGCTCAGGCTTTTGGCGTTGGCCAGCAGACTGTCCCGCTCCGTCTGCAGGGCTAGGTACTTGGCCTCGAGCCTCTCGCCTGACTCGCGCAGAAGACGCACCTCGTTCTTGGCGTCCCTAAGACTGGCCTTGAGACTGTCCTTCTCACGCGACAGGCACTCGTACTCGGTATTAAGCTGCTCGTGCAACGACTGCAACCTCTTCTGATCTCTGCCCAGGTCAGCATGCGCTCGCTCCAAAGCGGAGTGCTCGCTTGCAAGCTCGTCCATGCTGGATTCCAGCCGAGAGTTAGTTAGTTGCAGAGCGGCCTGCTGCGACGTTAACGAAGCGCTCTGGGACTCTAGCCGAGTCACGTGCACCTGCAGCTTCGCCTTCTCCGACAACAGGGTCTCTGAGGCCGCTTGCAAAGCCTGTACCTTGGCCTGAAGACATTCCTGGTCCTCGCTTGTGGAAGAACTCGATACTCGCGCGCTATCCGAATTATCTGCCACTGATCTCGACGTCTCTTGATGCTGAATTACTCTGCTTACGACTTCCGGAATCTCCGCGATCTTATCGAAAATCTTCTCTGCTGGCAGATGGAGGACGGCTTCGCCGTCGAGACCGAGCTTCTCCAGAGTTGCGTGCACCTGCTGTACGTTCAGCTTTTCCGCTACCAAGTTGGACTGCAAGCTCTCGAGAGCTTCTCGATCGATGGCGGCGCGAGAATCAAGCTCCTTGCTCGATCGCTCGATTTCTCGCAGACGGAATATTTGGGCTGCCGAGTTGCCAATCTCCTGCTGAAACTGAGCCACTTTTTTCTCGAGGATCTCGATGGTGTTCGTCGCTTCGTCGAGGGCGACGTCCTTCGTCTCAACGAGCTCGCGCAGCTTTTGCACGTCTCTGTGTGTGGCCTCCTTGTCCTTCTCCAGCGAAGCGAGCTTCGACTCGAATTCAGCTTGCTTCTCTTTGACCTCGCGACTCGTCACCTCCTCAATCAGCTTCAGTTCGTTGAGCTCGCGTTCCTTGCTCGCCATATTTCGCTCGGCGTCGTCCGAGCGTTTTTCCGCACTTTCCAGCAGTGTTTGCAGTCGCTGCCTTTCTTTTGTGATCGTCGTCTCGTAGCCTCGCTCGAGCTCGCTCAGCTTCGTCTGCAGAGTCTGGATCTCCTGCTGCTGTTTGTCAAGATTGCTGCGCTGACTAGACAGACAAGCTTGCAGTTTCTTATTCTCCTCCAACGTCTGCTTGCAAACGAGCTCCAAGTCTTTGTTCTGCTGAGTTAAACGCTCGGTGTTGTCGCTCAGCGAGTCCACCTTGAGGGATAACTTCTTTTTCTCTTTTTCTAACTCCAGCACTCGCGAGGAGCTTTCGTGGAAGGTTTTCTCTTTGAGCGATTCAACGAGATTAGTCAAACGGCGGTTCTCCAGTTCAAGTTTCAAGGCGCGCGCTTGTGCGTTATTGGACAGTTGTTCGGATAATCTATTGTCGGTGGAAGCTCCAGATGCATCGGCTGGATCTGTTTCGGAATCACTCGCCGATCCCGCGCCGGTTAAGGAAGACAAAGCTCCGCTAGCTACCTCGCTGGCCACTGTTTTGATAAGTCGCTGCAGTTGTGCGTTTTCCTCGCAAACTTCTTGGTACTTATCTTTGTCCGCTACGCGCTCTAGCGACATGTCGTTTATCACTTGCTCGTACTTGATTATTTCCGATTCTAATTCGAGAACTTTTTCAGATCTTTTCCTCGATGAGTTGAGCTGTTCTTCTAGCATCTCTCTTGTTTCCATAAGTACCCGATTATCTTCTCGTAATTCTTCTATTCGACTTTTGTAGTACTCGATGTCTGTGAGCTTTTCACGATAGCGCGCGACTTCTGCTTCTAATCGATCTGCTCGTTCTGCTCTCTCAATGGCTGCATCTAATTCATCCCTGTAGGATTTAGCTGCCCTCGCTTTTAATAACAGTTCTTGATTTTCTTCTCTTAATTTAGCAAGCAGTGATTTATTGTGTTCCAACTCTTCTTTACTCTCAATTAGAGCTTCAGTTTTTTCTTCAAGTTCTTGTCGTTGTTTTCTTACTTTGGACTTCCAGTCAGCCACTTCAACTGCATAGCGATGAACTTCTTCTCTACTAGTACTATTCTCTCGATTACCACTACTGGAAGGACTAAATAGTCTTTCAAGTTTATTTGACATGGAAGATGGTGTCATACTACCTTTTTGTGGAGTGGACATGTCTCCTCTTTCTACAGTTGATGTATCTTGCATCATACCTAATAATGCACTTTCTTCACTTCTGTCATCGATAGTATTGTCATTACTACTACAATCTCCTCCACCTTCATCATTGCTGGTATTAGCTGCTTGTATACTTTTTAATTTAGAATAATAAGCATGTCGCTCTCGCATCAATTTTTTTACTCTAGTAAAAACACTTCCCATATTAACATTTTCCATTGACTCTTGTGTTACCACAATATCTTGGTAATCAGTTACTTGTTTAATACAATCAACTATGGCTAATTGTGTATCAACATTTAACGTTTTGATTCTTGTTATAAAATCTTCTTTGTTAGAACATTGTACAGCACAACCCAAAAGCAGCAACAACAGTAACTTGGCTTCTGCAACATGTCGTTCAGGATCCCTTCCTAATTTAAAAGTATCAGGTACGGAGAGCAGCAAGTGACCTAACTGCTCCTCATAAAACTGTCTCATGTTATCGACAACGATTTCAAGGTTCTTTACTCGAATTCTAGAATCTCCTCCAGATGGTATTACACCTTCGTGCAAAGGTTCAGGATCGCTAAACGATAATAGCAAAAATATAAATTCACAAAGAAGAAAGTATTAATATTAATAATAAAAAAAAATCTCACATTTGAAGAAAAACATTGTGCAACAAAACTCCATCGACAAGATCGTCATAGTTGGTCAACGCATTCGGATCCTCTAGACAGCTGATAAACTGAAAAAGATAATTTTGAAGGTTAGGTCATTATTATTAAAATCCGCCTTATCCTCCCGTCATCCCGGCGCAATAAAGACACTTACCCAAGTGACCAAAGGACCGCATAAAAATTCATTAATTTCCGCAGAAGCCATCTTAACAGGTGAAAAAAACGTCTAGAACAAGGCTAAAATTTATCGTAAACAAAGAGCGAAATCAGCGAAGGCTTCATTTCCACCTATCCTCAGGATTCTCTCTCGGAGTAGCGATCTATTTGATATCGAATCATAATCGCGACGGCTGGAAGCACATCCACACCGAAGGGAGGGAATCAGTTATTTACTGAAACCGCGAAACGAAATACGGGGGGGGCCGTCTCTCCGTATGTACTCCTACTATCCGTAACGATGATACACACATACTGTAACACTAGACAACACAGCACACATGTAGAGGAATTCTCACGGTCGGCGATCGTACAAACGCTCTAGCTTTACTCCGAAGGACTGCAGTTTTATATATATAGGTAGACGCATTGAAAGCGCGAGTATGTAAGTATAGTGTGTTGTGTTATATATATAGTTAGGCTTGTTCGGGTTAGTCTCGCGCGCGGGGGAGAGTTGCGCGCTTCAGCAGTTCAGCTTCACGGTTTGTCGGTATTGGTCGGCGGAACGAACATGGATGTGGACTCGTTTGATTTACTCGTCTGACAAAATCTTAGCAAATATAGTTTTATGTATATATAGCTTGTTGCATACCGGTTGCTGCTTTTTAGAGATGAGCCTAGCAAGTTTTTTGTAGGCGATCTGTTGTGTGGGCTCGTTTTGTATCATGTTTTTGTAATATGAAGAAATTCGCGGTCGTCGTCTTAATTTTTGTAAGTTTTAGCCAAACTAAATTGACTGAGTAAAATAAATTAATTCTGTTATGTTATAACTATACTCTATGTTATTGAGAGATTTGAACTTTACCTGTGAATTTAGCTCTTTTTAGCGAGTGCCACAGGATTAGAGAATCTCCTTCATTATGTGATCGATGATGTACCAGCTGGTTCTTATAAATATTACAGTCTAATGTATGATGGCTTAATTAAAATAAGATTGACTACCCAGTAAGTATGCTAATTTATTTTTTTTTATTTCTTTGTATTTGTAACTAAGAAAATTACTTAATTACCTTAGATCAGGTGATGCTGATATATATGTTTCCCAAACAACTACAAAACCAACTTATGAACCTGATCGTTATTGTTTGCAGTCTACAACTTGTGGAGAAGATATAATTTATATACCACAGAGGTTATTTCTTTAATAGCTATTTACTAAATTTATTACATATTATAAGTACTTAATTAATTTTCATTTATTTTAGCTTTAAAAGACCAGTTAGCATAGGTGTTTATGGGCATCCATCTCATGAAACAAGTCGTTATACATTATTAGTTTACCAAGTAATAGATGTAAATGGAAATATTTTTGATGAACAAAATCCTACAAATGATAACTTTCAAGGAGCTCGGAATCCAAAGGTAGTCAAATATTTAAAACATTTTAAGTATTTATTACTACAATTACCTATTTTTCAGAAAGAAAAAACATCTTTTGTATTGACTCTGTTGTGGTCTCTCATTGATTTGTTATTTCATGTTCTATTCTAATATTGACTAGAAAAATTTCAAAATGTTAGAATATGAAAATCAAATGTTTTTGGAAATACTCCATGAAGATGGATTAGTTATAACAGCAAAGTAATTTTTATACTTTTTCATATAAAACTTATATGAGCCATATATTCATTATGTTATTATGTTACAGAGGTCTTGGTTTAGAGATTGTATTTATGAATATTTTAAAGGCATATTCTGATCCTGGACAACTGGTTATTGTTCTTGGTACTACTGATCATGAAGAAACATATTTTATTGAACAGTTAAAGAGTCAAGGAGTAAAACATTTACCTAGAGTTATTACAGCTCAATGTCTAGCAGAAGAAAGGTTTTTAATTTCACTATAAATTACATTTAAAAAACTAATATTAAGAATTTACTAAATATTCTTTTTATTGCTTTTTAATATTTATACAGAGATATTATGTATTTGGAAGGAGGAGTATTATTTATATCAGGAAGAATATTAGTAGTAGATCTTTTAAAAAATCGAGTGCCATTAAATTTAGTTAGTGGCATCCTTGTATATAGAGCACATTCAATTTTAACTTCACATCAAGAAGCTTTTGCTCTTCGACTTTATAGACGAACTAATAAGGTATTTAAATTAACTTTATTAAAAAAATACTTACGAAAATATTAAAAATTAATTCTATTTTTTTGTAATACCCTTAGACTGGTTTTGTTAAGGCCTTTACTAACTCAGCCTTAGCTTTTACAGTAGGTTTTGCACAAGTAGAGCAAGTAATGAAAAGATTATTTGTCAGGAAATTATATCTCTGGCCTCGGTTTCATAAGATTGTTAATAGCAGTTTATCGAAACATAAAGTAAGTTTTAGATTCTCTTTCACAATACCTGTAATATTACTTTTGTTCACTATATCCTATTTTAAAAAAATGTATTTATTACATTTTAGTCTGAAGTTTTTGAATTACATGTCAAATTAACACCTAAAATGTTAAATATACAAACAGGATTGCTTGATGTTATGAATTACATGGTACAAGAACTGAAAAGAATTAACAAATATGTATGTAATAATATATTTTAAATCTATAGAATTATCAAAGCATTTAAAGAAAAATTTTTTTTACAGATTGATTTGGATGAATTGACTGTTGAAAATGCTGTAGCAAAAAAGTTTCATAAACAATTACAATTACAATTAGACCCTATTTGGGACCAACTTAGCTTTAAAAGCAAACAATTAATATCAGATCTTAAAACTCAAAGATCCCTATTGATGTATGTTTTATATTTGTGATGATTTATTTTCAATTGATTTCAAATATTATAAAAATTTCTTTGTAAAAATAGGTCTTTAACACACGAAGATTCTGTATCTTTCTATGCAATGCTTAATAGTCTTCGAACAATGGAATATGCTATGAAAAGTAGTGGATGGACTGTACTAGATGTTGTAGATGATATGTTCAAAAATGCAAAATTAAGAGTTTATACTGAAAATGGAGGTAAAGATTCTTACAAAAATAAAATAAACAAGGTTTTATACAATAATATTACAAAAATGTAAAAAATTCATGTTATCATATTGCAGATTTGAAGCCAGAATCAAATCCAAAGTGGACAGCTTTATCAGAAATACTTTTAGAAATTCGTCATGATAGTGTGAAAAAAAAGAAAGATAATACAGAAAAAATTCTTATTTTGACTCAAGACAGTAGGACATGTCGACAGTTAAAAAATTATTTAACAATGGGAGCAAAAGAGTATTTATTATATGAAGCAATGAAAAAATTAAAGCCTGATAAAATACAAAATTCAAAGAAAATTGAAAAAAGGTAGTTCTAAATAAAAGATTATGCTTAAATCTATTGGATTTTTATACGATTTTTCTGATGTTTATTTTTCGATATTTTAGCAAAACTTCTAAATCTGAAAACGTCAATACAGATACTGAAACTGAAGTTTCTTCTGACAATAATGAAGATGAAAAAGAAAGTTATGTATTAACATTGTCTCAAAAACCTGAAAGTACAGGTGATGATTCGGAAGTAACTGAAGAGAATATTGAATCTAGTCAATGTTTTGAAGAATGTTCTCAGGTATTAATATTAAAAATGTTATCACTTATTGATCTATTTATAAACTAAATGGATAATACATAATTTATTTTTATAAAAGCTTGCTGATTTGGATTTAACTACTATATCTTCCAAAGAGCCTTTATTAATAATACAATCAATAAAGAAAGGAGGAGATTCAATGTCTTTACAACGAACTCTTGAAGAAGTGTTACCAAGTTATGTTATTATGTATGCAGCTGATATATCAGCAGTTCGTCAACTTGAGGTTTTTTAAAATTTTATGAATTTCACTAACATGATATAATTTTAATAATTTTCTCTACCTATACCAATAACGTTTTATAGGTTTACCAAAACAAAAATCCATCAATTTCTCTAAAAGTTTACTTTTTAATTTACGGTGGATCCGTTGAAGAGCAAGCATATTTGACTTCTTTGCGAAGAGAAAAAGATGCATTTGAAAAACTTGTAATGGCAAAAACTGTAAGTAATAACTATTAATTATATTTTTTAATCATTTATAAGATAGCTTAAATTAACAAAAATGTTTTTGTAGACAATGGTTGTACCTATAGAACAAGATGGTAAATGTCCAGAACCAGAACCTTCAGAGAATGTTAATGAAGAAGAAAATACCCGCAAAGGAGGACTGAAAGAAGATCAAAATGTAGTAACTAATAAAGTTATTGTTGATATGAGAGAATTTAGGAGTGAACTGCCATCTTTATTACATCAACGTGATATAGAAATCGAACCCGTAACATTGCTAGTGAGTTTAATGTCATAAAAATACATTAAAATATGTAAATATAAATATGAATTTCTGTAAACATAAATATTAATTGTTTTAGATTGGTGATTATATTTTATCACCTGATATATGTGTAGAGAGGAAAAGTATCTCAGATTTAATTGGATCTTTAAATTCTGGTAGACTATACAATCAAGCTGTTGCAATGACGAGATATTATGCAAAACCAATGCTTCTTATTGAATTTGATCAAAATAAACCTTTTGGTTTACAAGTAATACGAAAATTCCATTTTATTAAATTATGTTTAAATATAAAAATGTTTACAAATTTTTATTTCTCATTTGTAGGGCAATTATTATGTCAGTAGAGACATGAAAAGCATTGATATAACAAATAAGTTGCAATTACTTACAATGCACTTTCCTAGATTAAAGCTTGTTTGGTCACCAAGCCCTCATGCTACTTCTCAGTTATTTGAAGAATTAAAGGTATTTTTGTCTAAACACTTATTGCAATTTAATAAGAGGATTTAATAAAAAAATTTGTAAATCAACAGCAAGGTAGGCCACAGCCAGATGGACTAAAAGCTGCTCAAGTTGGCATGGATGATGATATTGATGACAAAAATCTAATGGCTGAAAAATACAATTGTCACATACAAGATCTTCTTGCTAAATTACCAGGAGTTCATTCGAAAAATTTGCGTCTAATTTTAAATAAAGGTCAATCTTTAGATCATTTAATATCATTAACAAAGGTATTTTTTAACGGTCTAATCTTTTAACGATATATTTTTTATATATACTAATTAAAAATATTTAAAATATTTCAAGGATGAATTATCAGAGATGATTTCTAATGGAACTGATGCAGAATTATTATATAGTGCTTTACACTCTAAACATAAACCAATTTTAGAATCTGCCAATAGTGCTGTTAAAAGTGCTCCTTCAAAAGTTAAAAGCAGAGGTTTGTTTTATAAGAAAAAAGGAGCAAAATAAAGTTTTGTTATTTGTTTAATTAATTTAATATGAAGTTTTGTTATTTCTTCTATTGCCACTATAATTATTATGTGATAACTGAAATGTTCTATATAAACAATCAATAACTTTTAAAAATTGATGGATATAATGAAAATTTTGAAAAACAGAATTATGCATATAAGTTATACTAAACCGTTTTTTCGTAATATAAATATAAAAATTTGTATTCTTTTAGTCGTTTTTAACATACATTTTAACATCTATACATTTATATATACAGTATTTCTTCTGATAATAACTTTTATGAAGCGATTTCTTCACTGTCACTATTTGTATCCAAATTGTATAAAAATGAATCACTTTCAAACATTGGGAAATAAAATCTGAAAATATTAGTAAGCAAACATTTATAATTTAATTTAATAAGAAATTAATTTAAATAGTAATAAATTCACTAACTCGGGTTGATCCCAAACTCGTTTTGCTGGTAGTTTACAGTGGTTTGTTTCTTCCATATGTGCAATAAGATTTTCTACATTTTCATCACAATAAACACATCTTTTTGAATGGATTTGTTTTCTTATATAATTAACTATTTTCACCTAGTAAATTTAAAAATTATTTATAACAAAAAATTATAGATATATTATATTTTAAAGTAAATTTAGAACCTTTTGATAAAACGTCAATTCCTTTGTAATCTCTTCAAAATCAAATTCATGTTTCAATTTTAAATGTTGTAAAATTGTAGCAAATTCTTGACTACTATAAGTACAAAATAAACATGTCACATTGATACTTTCATTATTCCAATCTGACCAAGTCTCTTCTTCATCACTAGTAAATCCAGAATGATCTTCAATTTCTCTAGAGGGCTATTGAATCGAATATAATAAAATAAAAATAAAATTGTATACAATTTTTAATAAATGAAATAAATTACCATTTTTATAGACTTTTGTTTAGGATCCTTAGATTTTTCTGACAAATAATTTGTGATGTAATATTTATCATACATCTTATTATTAGGATTGACTTGTTTATGTAATTTTTTACGCATGTGTTCCTTTAAAACTAGACGATTTTTAAAGTTTTTTTCACAGTAAATGCATACAAAACTAAAAGAAAGAAAAATTTTAAAATTAAATATTTTAAAAACAATAATTTTATGACAATGTAACCAACCTTTCTATGTTATTTTGTATTTTATCAAGATATTCATCAATAAAAACTAAATTTTCTGGTTTACCGAGTAAAATATTGTGTTTTTGACAAAGATGCTTTATATATTCAACACGAGAACCAGTAAATTCCATTCTACAAAACATACATCCTCTTTTAAAAGATGTGTCTGCTCTTTCCTTTACTTGTTCTCCTAGAACCCACTCCTATAAAATTTTAGAACTTTAAAGATCTTATTTTTTACTAGATATGAATTAAATTAAGATTTATATTATATTTATCACACACTAATTTTGCTCGGTGTAATTCATCTCTAAGTGTTTTATCTTCCATTAGACAGTCTGAAAGTAAAAAGTAAAAACCTCCTTGACACTGTTGACTGTCTGCAGGTGTTGAAGGTTTACTGTCAACAGTTAGTGTAGTACAGAATGTGGTTAAAGGTTCTTCTTTGAACTTCATTCTCCAATAACGAATATAACTAAAAAAGGTACAATAAATTTAATATACTTTTACTTTAATATTTTAAATTTTATTTTTAATATTTAATACTTTAGCTGAAAACAGTAATTAATTTTTTAAATAAAGTAGTTACCTTTTTAAACTAGCTATTTTATTTACATCTCCAATTACAAGCTGATGTTCATTAAATAAATGAGTTAAAAAATCTTGTTCATTAGTTGGAAGAATATATGAAGAATCACAAAGTAAACATGTAACGTCACAAGGTTGATCATCTATATCATAAAATTGAGATTTGCAATTTGTAGAATAATTTTTTAATTCAGAAGAAATTTTTATATTATCTGCCTTAGAATTATCTATAACAAGAAAAACCAAGAAATTAATTAATCTTATTAAATTTTAATAACTAAATTTAAATATTATGCATATTTTGTAACCTTTTGAAGACATGATTATTTTTAATTTTGGGTTTAAAATCAATTTAGTAGAATTGACATTTTTTAATTTAAAAAAATATCTTTATAAACAATTATTTATCGTCGTATCATAATTTATAAACAAATAAAAATAAAATTATAGAGCAGCTTATGTGTGCAGTTAGCAGACCGCAGTGTCCGAATGTTCTGAAGTTAGAAGAGAATGAAGATCAAACGATTGATCGAATATCAAAAGTCGATTTATTTAATAGCGCGAAATTTTGAATTAGCAAATAAAATTTTTTTTTAGTTGAAAATTTTTTTGTATATAAATAAATAATTAATAATTTGAAATTACTGCAATATAAAAAAATATATATTTAGGACTATATGTATGTACTTATGGGAAATGAATTAATTGAATGTAAAAACAAATATTTTTTCTTTATTTTTTCAAAATACAAACTTCTGTTTACAAATGATTTAAAACTATTGCAAATTTAACATTTTGGCCATTTCATACAATTTTTAATAAATATATAAAACGATTTTCGTATAAAAACTATTCTTTTAGCATAAATATCATTTAAAGTTTTTTCTTTATACAGTTGCATTTAGCAGTCTCATGATCAATATAATAACTATATTTTTTAACAACTGAGCCTTAAGAAGTTTTCAATGATTTTACTATTTGATTATTTAAACCATATAACAGAGTAAGATGACACAGATGCAAAATTGCACTACTGAATACAGTACTTGGATATGTATTCCAACACATTTCTACAAATCCTAAAATCACAAACTTGGTAACAGTCTTATAATCACAGCACCATACTAAATATGGTAATGTATGATAATACCATATATAAAATTGGTAATGCAAAGATCTGCTAAAAGCTAAACCTACAAAGTTTGCAACAAACATTGGTAAGATGAATAATTGAGATGTTGTTGACATATCAACATTAGTCTTTTTATTAAATTGAGGGCGAAGGTCCTTTTGAACACTCATTAATTTCTCATAAGAACTTAAATACTTCAACCATTTTGGAGCAAAATAAATCAATGTCAAAATATGTAAAGCTAATAATGTTATATGAAAATAAGGATTTACAAATAAATCTTCTGATAAAAATCTCCAATTAACAGTCCACTTGTACTCAAAAATACGTCCCAAATTGAAGGCACCTTTAATGTATGCAACTGGATTTGATATTAAAAATGGAAGACCTAATATTAGTTGGATAAATGCACAAATAGATAATTGTATTATGGTATTGAAGAATCCTAAATTACTGATGTAAGCAATCAATAATGCTGGTGCAAATAATAATATATTCATTTTGACTGATACTGCTAAACTGTACAGTATACTTCCTAAGTACCACTTTTGATCCAAAAATGCATTTATACTCGCAAAAAGAAGAATCATTGCAATTGGATCATTAAAAAGTCTTAAAACAAATATTGAATGTATTCTATATGAGGTAGAAAATACCAAGATAAGAACATATGGTGGAACTTTTTTAGTACGTTCATAAATCCTGAAGACTAGAATGAGCAATACAACATGGAAAACTCCAAAAAGGTACTGTGCAAGTTTAATGTTGACTCCATGCGAGGTAATGTAATAGAGCACCGTAAATATGTAAACAAATCCTGCTGGATATACCAATGGGCCCGTGTCGCCTTTTAACTTTGAATAATCATAGGTTCCATTCAAAACACCTTCTACTTCTTGCATGTAAGCTTTCCAGTCAATTTCGGTATAAGGCACCTTTTCGATAACATTAACATTTATAACTACTTCCAAAATAATAAACAGCAATGCTGGGAAAAATAATTTTCTTGGATCCGTAGCAAAAGCCATGAGATCCCTCCACTTCTCCGGATTTTTGCTCCATTTTTTAAACTTACTGTACCAAGTTTTTACATAACTGGAATTGAGGTTAGATCTATTTTCTCGCCGAGGTGCCATTATAATATAATATTATGTACACTTTTATCTGTCCTCACACGTGCGGCCCAAGTCCCGATTCCATTTAAATGAGACGGCGAGGTGCGGTAAACGCGCCTACGGCTGCCAGGCTGGCCTGCTGGATGCTGAGAGCGGCGCTATCGCAGATGAACATAAATAGCAGCTCATACCAAAATAGAATCCGAATTTGAATGTTGCACGCGAAACTCCATAAATCGTCGTAATCTCGCTAGCCTCATGCAAAGTGCCAATATTACAAATTCAGATTCGCTCTTCCAGAGTCGGCGCCTCTCGATTTATCTGTATATATTTGTTGATGCGCGGCCGCGCGCCGAAGATCCGAGAAAAGAGCGCGAAAAAATCCACTTTGGCAAGATCCAACGGCACGGACACGTGGGCCGTTCTTAGGCCGCCGATATATACCTACCTTGCCGATGTATACTCGGCGACAAATCTGCATGCGCTCGTTATATAGCTATGTATATATGCAGCTGTGGCGGAACGCGCAATGAAAAAAGAAGGATGCAAGAGAGGATGTATATACATATACGCAGCTTGCGCGCTCGCGCATGAGAGAGTATAGGCAGTGGCGTATAGCTACAGTGTATATACACACGCTCTCCAGGCGTGCATGTGGACAGATGGGGAAAATGTATGGTATATCGATTGTGTGAGTGCGTGGGGCGGCCGGCAGCGCAGAGTCAGAGAAGAGAGAAGAGAGCAATGGATTGGTGTGTGAGTGTGCGCTGCGAATATACACAGCGAGCAGCGAACGAGCAGAGAGCGAGAGAGTCGACAGCAGCGCGAGAGCGAGAAGAGAGAGAGAAAGAGCTAGTATAGTGCATGGAGAGCGCGCTATGTGCACAGTGTCTGGGCGATCCGATTGACAAATGCCGCGATGTGACGGTTTTCCAAGAGGAGCGCGCGTCTCGTTGATCGAACGATAATATCACACAATAGCTTGATGAGCGCGGGAGATGATGCCGACCAGCTCGCGGCAATCGGGAACTTGCAGCGATGGTATATACGATATTTGCCTATTATACATTTCCATTCCATAACCTTCTGACGACTATATACTCTTATACTATACTGCCTGCGCTCTTGCCCTCTCTGTCTCTCGCTTCGCGTTCGCCTAGCGTTCTATAACGCTCCCTCTGTCCTCTTTCTCGCGCGCGCCTATATAGCTACTGTTCTCGGACTGACTTTCCTCATCCCCCTTTTCTGCATATATATATATTTCGTTTGACAGATGTTTCAGGCAATAATCACGCCTGTGTGTATACACTTATTTGCACGCTCGATTAATCATTTAGCTGCACGCTTATCTTCATTAGGCAGCCAAGCGGTTCTGCGCAATTCTGATCTAGCTTTTCTAGGCGACGGTGGCCCGTTGCTTCTTAATGATGCATACTCTGACTGACTGTCTAATGAAAATGATAAATAATTGAGAATGCGCGGATTTCACTTTTTTTCTGCTCTTTTCATTAATTGTTTCAACTTTTAATAGGGTTTGAATGGGATACGTTGATGGAAGTTGTCCATGAGCCTATAGAGAAAAATTATAAATTATTAGAAGAAATTGGAAAGTAAGTCTGTTTCTGTTTCTTAATTTCTTTAATTTAAACAAAATTAGTCAAATTTGACTTTTTTTTTATTTTAGAGGGCAATTTGCAGTTGTTAGAAAATGTGTAGAGCAAAAAAGTGGAGCAGAATATGCAGCAAAAATTATGAGAAAAAGAAGAGTGGCTCGAGGAGTAGCTGCAGCTGATATTGGTACATAGATTGAAAACAATATTGAAATAATCATTTAAAAGCTTTAAATTTAGTAATATTTCTAAAACAATCACTTTTCTAGCACGAGAAGCTGGGCTTTTAGCTCAATTGAGACATCCTAATATAGTATCTTTATATAAAGTAATAGATACCGGAACCACTGTAGTATTATTATTGGAATTAATTAGTGGTGGAGAACTATTTCATTGGATGCCATCTAATGAAGCTGAAGCTGCTCATGTGGTTAGTTAAAATCCATTAAATTATTTTCTAATATTTTTTTTTATCATTTAGTATTTTATAAATTAATGTTCAAGGTTGGACAAGTCTTAAAAGCTCTAAGTCATTTACATTCCCATCAGGTTGCACATCTAGACATCAAACCTGAAAATATTCTTTTATCTTCTTCGCCGCCAATGCCGAATATAAAATTAATTGGTAATATTATTATTACTATTAAATTTAATATAAAAGATTTTGTTACAATATTCATTTATAATATCATTATTATATTTAGATCTTGGCTTATCTCATCGATTAACACCTGGTTCTGAACATCGAGCTCTTTTTGGAACTCCAGAATTTGTTGCACCTGAAATAGTTAATTATGAACCACTTAGTTTAGGGACTGATTTATGGGCTGTTGGTGTCTTAACATATATTTTATTAAGTGGTGCATCTCCATTTCTAGGAGAAGATAAGCAAGAAACTTATGCAAATGTTGCAGCATGTCAATATCAATTTGATGAAAAGTATTTTTCCAACGTTTCGGAATATGCCAAGGATTTTATACAGTCTTTATTAATTAAGGATCCCAAGTAAGTTTGTTTGTTCTAAACTTAGTTAACAGATCATAAAATTTTATAATAAAATTTTTATATACTTTTTATAGAAAACGAGGAACTGCAGAATCTTGTCTCACTCACCCCTGGATTGTAACGGTGTGTTCCTTACTCCATTCAAGAAATTGATTTCTACTTTACTTTCGAGTGCTTCTTATGACTTGTGTTTCTATTAGTGTACTAATCACTTGCACATATTTATTTTCTATTTACTTTAATTTTGATTTTGTTTGTGTTTTACCTTCTATATACACACACACCTGACAGTATGCTGATTGAGATTAACATTAGACCAGTTGTGTGTACAGTGGATTCATATGCGAATTTTTCTCAAGCGACCTACATTCCTGAGCAATTGTAATACTAGTTAAATAATTCATTTAGGATAAAAATTTAGGACTTAGGATTAAAATTATTATAGATAAATAAATATTTACACCAGTTAAATTATGTGCTGAAAAATGTTTTAATTTTCTTTCAAAAACAAATATTCTTAAAATGAATTATTACTCTGGAATTAATATTGCCTACACTAAATGAAACCACTGGAACCGCGAGCTGGACAAATACTCAACTTTCCCTTTTAGTTTTTTCAATAAACAAGTTGTCCGCCGTCGAGTCAGTGAGTGACATTTTTTACACTACTATGCAGGAATCTCAAGATTGTCAAGGACTGGGAGAAGCTATTATCAGTGCTGTAAAAGGAGGATGCATCCAAACTGTATCGCGTTTGTTGCAGCAAGGAGCTCCATTAGATGTACAAGATTTTGTACGTTTTATTATTGTCTCCAAATAGTATAGAAAACATAATAATATGTATATTTAGTAATTCTAATATTTTATTTCATTGATTTTTAGAATCATGACACTCTATTACATATTGCATGTAGATCTGGAGATGAAGGGATTGTAGCACTTTTAGTAGATCATGGAATAGATTTAGATGCAACTAATAGGGATGGCTTAACTCCACTACATATTGCAGCAAAATATGGTCACATTGATATTGCAAGACTTTTATGCACAGCTGGCTGTGATGTAGACAAAACAAATCGTGGTATCAGAGCAGATGTTACTGCTATTAAATATGGACATACAGACATTGCAAGCTTATTGGATAAACTTAGAAATGTAAGTTAATAATAATAAGAATTTAATAAAATTTTATAAAACAAGATTTATTCACGTCAAATAATTTTCGATAATTTAGGCAACACAGAGAGAAATCTACATTAAACAATTACAGCTTTCCCGGAGACCTTTAGATTGCTTGCATATTCGTCTTTTAGGACACTGTGCGTCAGGAAAAACTTCACTTGTCAATTCATTAAGATGTGGTATTTTTAATTTTGGATTTTTTAAAAGATCCAGAAGTCAAAGTCATACAACAAAGGTAAATTATTAACATTATAAGATCTTTTATAATTGCATATCAAAAAGAAATTCACTAAATAATTAAAATTTTTATAGCGAGATCCTAGCATTGAATTAGATGTTACCAGCAAACATGATTCTCTTAGTTTTGAGCACAGTGATAATGAATACGAAAGTACAATTGGCGTTGAAACAAATCGGGGAAACATTGGTAAGCAATAAATGCTGAGCCCTCTATGGGAGCTCAAACGTCATTTTTGACATCGTTTTTACACGTTTATTATTTCAAGTAGAAATCTTATTTAAATGTCCCGCCTTTTAGATATATAAAAAAACGCAAAAATCAATACATGAGTTAAAAAAATATAGTGTACACCAAGGGCTAGTGAGCTTTTTTGTCCTCATGTGTTAGTATACTCGTCTTCGGCTCGCAAACTAAAACAGCTCACTTTACGTCCTTCGTACACAATATACTATTAAAAGATAATAAAAATAATTTTAGTTGTAATTTTCTAATTATATCATTTTATATACAGGAGGAGACTGTGTATTTTGGGAATTATGCGGTCGAGAAGATTATTTGGTTTCTTATCATCAAGCATTAATGGTTCATCAACCAATGCAAGTACATTTAATAACAATTAGTCTGCGCCAGCCTCTTACAGTTCAATTGCAACAAGCACGATTTTGGTTACAATTCATTTTGGATCGCATTCCACCTGAAAATATAGGTAAAATAAAAATAATTGATTTTAAATAATTATAATTTTTACGTTAATCAAATTAAAACTTCAATAAAAAATATTTCAGGATTTGCAGGAAAGTGCACTGAAATACAAGTCATTTTAGTAGGAACATATGCTCCTGAGCCTCCAATGCACAATGCAAATGGAGTAAATCTTCTTGCACCTTTGTTAGCATCTTTAAAGGAATTTACACCATTACTGGGAGAAGAACCTCAGGTTGTTGCTTTAGATGCTACCAATCCATCTTGTCCTGGTTTAAAACTTCTCCGAACACATTTAAATAACTTAAGAGCTAAATTTCTTGAAGTAAGAAACATTTTTACTTTATAATTATGAACGCATCGCGCAAATTTTTAAATTATTACGTTTTATACTGTTTTGTAGAGTACACATGATCTAACATGGAGTGGTCTTGTGGAAGCCTGGCGACTTCATATGCAGTCATTGGAAGATCCTCCAATGTTACTAGATTTGAAGGGGTTTGTTCACCGAGCTAGGCAAGTCAATCCATTGGTAACTGTAGAGCATGTCAAACAACTTGGAGAACAGTTGCAAGTACGTGTTCTAATAGCATTTATGAACATTTAATTATGATAACTACTTTTTAAATTTAATATTAATTTTGAAATTACAGGCTCTTGGAGAATGTTTCATATTACCAGGCAATTTGTACGTTTTGAGCCTTGAATGGCTTTGGAGAGATGTTATTGGTTGGCAATTGAGCCCAGATCAGAAAAGCCGTTTGGGAGTTCGTACAACGGGAGTTTATACTGCAGAAGATTTTCAAGCTCGATGCCCCTGCCCAGCTAATCAAGCTTTACAAGTTTTACAAGCTTTTCATCTTTGTGTTCCTGTAAGGCAAATTATTTAAAAATTTTACTTATTAAATTATTGACTTCTAAGTCTAACAAATGTTAAAATTATTTCTAGTGTGAGGTTGATGATGAAGAACTTGAATATGAAATCCCGTGTTTAAATCTTGTTGAACGTTTAGCAGGATTATGGGAACCATGGGCTTCATCAAACCTAATGCTTACGCCACATGCAGGATTTCGATTATGTCCTGTAGAAGCTCGACTGTACAATCTTTTGCCAATTTTTCCACACTTACAAGTATGTTTCACATATTTTAAATATTACTTTTTCAAAATATATTTATACATTTTTTAAAAATTTGTTATAGGTACAATTAAGAAAAATTACGCAATCATGGGACTGTCATGAATCTGATTTATATCAGTGGTGGCGCGGTTCGAAATTATGTCTGGGTCCTTGTGAATGCATTATTACTTTAGAAGAAGAAGAACAGGGATGTATTCAAGTATGGGTTCGCGGTCCTCGCGGGATGGGATCGCAATGTTTTTCAATGCTTGGTGTTATTGTTGATGCTGTTGATGCTGCTATTGAAGTTGTTGCACCTGGAATGTTACTAGAAAGGCACTGGCAAAGTCCGAGTCAGCTACGAGATTATGATGAGGTAGAATTTATTAGTCTGAATAGTAATTAATTTATTTCAACAATCCTTATTAAATTTCTTATTATTAAAGGTAATTCATTCTTGGGAACCATCGTTGATCAATTCAGCTTTGTTGGAAAGAAGTTTTCAAGAGGCATGCTTTAAAAATCCTTTTAATGGCCAGCGGGAGAGTGTATGGGATATGATTGGATGTGGATTGACATCAATGGAGAATTGTATTCCCGGAGTAAAGCAACCTGTTAAAAATATTAAACCAGCTATTCTAAGACGGTTAGCACAACTACTTGATCCTCCCGATTCGTTTGGTAGAGATTGGTGTCTATTAACCGTAAGGCTTGGTTTAGGAGACAGAGTTGCACAGTTTGACAGTACAATCAATAGCCCCACATTGAGGTAAAATTTTAAATATATATGTATTTTAGAAATACGTTATAGTTTACAAACAATTAATGTGTAAATTTTGTTTCAGAATGCTTAGTTGTACAGGTCCTGAGTGCACGGTTGGTACTTTAATACGCCAACTTCGAGCTTTAGGAAGAGAAGATGCTGCAAAAGTCTTGTTGTCATTTACACCAACTTATGTAATGTCGATTGCTATAGAGTCTGATACTGGATCTAATCTTTCAAGATGACGATCTTACTTTTCTTAAAGATCTTAAAAGCTTTTTTATAAGAAATTTAATGCACGAAAACACTTAAATTTTGAACTTAAAAGAATCTTACATACGAGATAAACTTCACATTCTATTTATTGCTTTTGCATTAATCAAGCTTGCCGAAAAATACAATCTAATTTAATATGATTAAGTGATAATGTATACACGCAAACATTCAACTTTTTAAACCGTTATTATTAGTAGATAGTTTATACACATTCACGTTACTTTTTTATTTCTTTTTTTAATTTGTGATAGAATTTTGTACATTAATTATAAGTGAGCAATTGTTTTGTACGTTTACTATTTGAACGTACATAGTGAATGCTAAGTACTAATTAAGACGGCTTTTTAAAATTTTTTCAATTTTTCAATTTTTTATGCATATATGCCATAGAGTACAAGTTCCAAGTGATGTTATATAAGCGAAATAATTCTTAAATATTTATTATGACTTCTTGCGGGTGCTTAATGCATAGTACTTACGTACTATGCTCAAACAAGTGTCTTTTGTACTTGATAATGTTATTATGATTATCGTAGATGTTTAACTACGATTCTCTTGATAGACTAAGTAGTCATTTTTTCTATTCTAATGAAAATATTTTATCTCGATCGATGTTACATTCTGCGCACGTATTTCTAAAATCATTAAAAACTTTCTTTATCGCAGCATGCGACTATGAATTATATACGTATTATAACAGCGTGTCCGCATTTACAGCACAAATAAATCTACGAATAAGTTGGCACAGTATTTATAAAATTTCTATTGCTCTTTCACACGTTGTATAGTAAAAAAAAAAGAGAGAAAAGAAAATGAAAGAAAAAAGAAACTTGTGCTTGTATGTGTTCGCTCGGCGCTCTTTTTATAGCGATTGCGTATAACACGTACGCGCAGAGAAAAAAACTTGTCCTAGCCTGACGATGAATCAAGCTAATTCAGCGAACGCACTCGGAGCGTGTATGCAGAGGAAGCGCGCAGTTGTCCGTTTGATCTTTTTTTATACTTACTATTACTAGTAAAAGCTTATGAAAGGTTTATACTGAAGAACTGAATAAAGAACATAGTAAAAAGAAACTATCCCTCAGACTTGATGAATCAATGAAAATCCACATTTCTACACTCTCAGCACCAAAAGCAAAGTCAACGCTCCCCTGATGCGCGCACGCGCGCACAACGAATCGACCGAGAGAGAGAGCTCGAAGCGGCAGATTCAAACTTTGCGGCTCGCGCTCGGTGCGGGTGATCCTCGCTCGCTCCTCGGCGATTGCTCTGTTTACAACGATGCTCGCCATAAGATGCGTGTGCTTGCGTTACGTCGTCGTCGGCTAAGTTGCGCGCGCGCGTAAAACAGGAACGCGAAACTTTTTGCCGAAAATAGCACGCTAAGGGTGGCGCAGATCGCATTTCGAGCGTTGGGCCAGTGCAGCTTGGGAGTTTGTCCGGTGAGGAGCCAAGAGTGCGCCAGGAAAGAGCAAGAGGGAGAGAGGGGGATAAAGAAAGAGCGAGAGAGGTAGAGCGAAATCGGGACGTTAGCCAAAGCGCCGAAAGCAATTATAGAATTGGATTAGATCTCGCGAAAGAGCGAGAGAGAGGGCAGGGAGTTCGCATGTGGAGGGCCGCGCGCGCGCCTCTCGTTTTCGTTTTATTTTAGCTCGGCTTCCCAAGGCATCCAGTTCCACATTCTCCGTTGGATAGCCGTCGCCTGGGAGCCACGCACTCATTAAAGTAAGTCCATCCGGCCCTACCTACCTTTTCTCTTTCTCCAGTACTCAACAATACAGCAGGTATCGGACATCCTTCCTATACACTAGTTGCTTCCTTAATCTCCGCGCTTGACGCCTAACCGATCCTTCCTCGCTTACACTTGCAGCGCAATCTCCAACACCGCTTGCTTCTCTCGCTTGTGTCTACATTAGGTAGCTCGCCGGCGCTTATCGCATCTGCATATCAGGCTTTTTAACCCCCTCGCAAGCTTTAAAAAAGCTCGGCAGTCGCGCTCTAAAGCTCAAGCTCAGCCGGCACGATGGAGGCGATCAAGAAAAAAATCGCGGCTCTGAAAATGGAGATGGACGCGGCCAACGAAAAGGTCGAGGCCAACGAGGTGAAGGCCAAGCAGGAGAACACGCGGGCCGACATGATCTACGACGAGGTGCGCGACCTCGAGAAGAAGCTCGTCCAGATGGAAAAGGACTACGAGGTCTGCAAGAGCAATCTGGAGGCCCAGACGGCCGAGCTCGAGCGCTGCGAGAAGGCCTACACTAAGGTAAAGCGGCGAAGATCGGGAGCAGCTTAATTATAAAGTAGATATATAAACAAGAATGTTGTGGCTTGCAGGCGGAGCAGGACCGCACCTCGATGACCAAGAGGGTCCAGGACATCGAGACGCAGCTCTTCAAGAAGGAGGAACTCCGGCTCTCGGCGACGGTCAAGCTCGCTCGGGCCACCGAGCTTAACGATGACGCCAGGCGGTAAGCTTCCTACCTTTTCACACAAAAATCAGCATAAAAAGACAACTTTACGATATATAATTCACGCGATTTTCCATTGCAGAATGTGCAAAGTGCTGGAGGAGAGGAGCAGACTGGACGAGGAGCGCATGGAGAAGCTGACGAACGAGCTGAAGGAGGCAAGGCTGCTGGCCGAGGACGCCGACACCAAGTCCGACGAGGTCGCGATGAAGCTGCAGTCGGTCGAGGAGGAGTTGGAGGCGGCCGAGGACCGCGTCAAGACGAGCGAGGCGTTAGTATATATACGTACTTGATATGACGGACCTTACGGTTCTGTCGTCGCGAGCGCAAGCGCAACTCGGCAACCGAATGACACTTGTCTTTTTTCGCTGTCAACAGGAAAATCATCGAGCGAGAGGACGAGCTCTTCATCGTGCAGAACATTGTCAAATCGCTGGTGGTGTCGGAGGAAAAAGTTGGGTTTCGATTTTCTTTTGAGCTTTATGCTTTTTTCAAATGCTTATGCAACCGCTCGCCGATTGTAAAGTCTTATATTTTTTCTTTTTTTTTTTTGCTTTTTACGTAGGCGAACGCGCGAGTCTCGGACATGAAGGACCAGCTGAAGGAGCTGAAAAAGAGACTGAAGGAGGCGGAGAAGCGCGCGGTGCTGGCCGAGAGAACGGTTAAGAAATTGCTCAAAGAAGTCGACTTCAAAGAAGGTACTTACGCTTTAGTTAATATCGATGAATAAAAAATCTTATCGATTATCGCTTATTAAAATACGATCGTTGCTTTCAGACGAGCTGCGAGAAGAGAAGGAGAAGTACAAGGCGCTCTGCGACGATCTCGACTCCACGTTCGCCGAGCTCACGGGCTTCTAGATGATAAGTCTTTAAAAAGCACGACTCTTTCTTTATTATTCCATCACACCGCTTCTACGCCAGCTGCTGCAGTCCTGCGCACTCCGCGATCTATCATTTCGCAATCGCTTCTTCTTATCTTTATTTTATCACTTTTTTTTTCTCTTTGCTTTGATATAATTTTATTTGTGTTTGTCATCATGTTGGACATTGTCATTTCACGTTATTACAGCACGCCGCGTCATTTGCATTCTTGGCTGCGATCGAGGCTCCGCGGGCCTTCCTTCATTGGCTTTGCTCGGCTTGGCTTTTATTCACGTTTATTACACAGCGCGCGCACGAGAGGCTGTTGAGTACCTTTTAATTTTTTTTTTTTGCTTTTTGCGCTTCGAGATGCTTAATCTGGCTGTTTTTTTCTTTTCTTTCGGATATACTTTTTTTTTGGTTGTTTATTTTTGCAAGCACCAACGAGACAAGACTGCAGTTATTAAGTATCGAAACATCAATCATGTATCAATCGATGTAATTTAACTGAATAATACAATTTCTTTATTCGTAATAAAACTTACCGAGTTTCATTTGCAATCCCCAGCCACACCAGCTCTTGATTATCCTATTTTTGTAGAACCCGCATTTGTCCAGGCTGCGACGAGAGCAATTAAATATATAATGCAAAGATTTATTCAATCGCAAACGAAAAGTTAAAATAAGACCAGGTGACGGTGTAAGCTAGGCTAGATAGAGAAAGCGAGAGAGAAATGAGAGAGGGAGAGAGAAGTAAAGGAGTTAGAAAGAGAGGGAGAGAAAAAAAAGGAGCAAGGGAAGCTGGATAAGTGTTGAATCGTCGATGCTCGAGCGACACATGGTCGCACGTACGCACACACACGAGCCGGAGAATTCGCTGAGGCCCAACATCTAAAAAGACTAGCTTTAATCGTTTGTTTGCATTATTTCGAGTCTATAAAGCAATCTTCTTTCCGCCCGGTGAGTACAGTAACCCGCCAACTTGTGGCTCGTCTGTTACTACTTAAAAAGCGCTGCTAGTCTTGGCCGGCTGTTACTACTGTGGCTGAGCAATCGGATCGCTCTTAATTTTAAGTAATTTCCCAATTCACAACTCAAATTCGAGCTTTCTTTCCAATATCAAAGCAATCGTAAAGATTTAAAAAGAAAATGAACGCGATCAAGAAAAAATTGCAAACGCTGAAGATCGAAAAGGACCTGGCCATAGACCGAGCCGACGCCTGCGACCAGCAGGCCAAAGAAGCCAGCAGGCGCGAGGAGAAGCTCAAGGATCAGCTCGAGGAGCTGGAGAAAAAGCTCCTGCAAATGAGAAGCGACCTGGAGGTGAGCAGAGCCCAGCTCTACAAATCCAACGCGAGCCTCGAGAGCAAGGAGCGAGCTCACCTGATGGTTAGTTGTTTCAAAAATTTTCAACGACATAACGAGCGCGCGTATATAAACGCGCGCGGGGCTGCAAACTCCCATGAACTCGGCAACTTTTTTAATTAGGTGCAATCGGAGCTGGCGATGCTGAACAGAAAAATGCAGCAGTGCATGGCGAATCTGGAAAAGTCGGAGGAGCGCCGAACAATCGCCCAGACGAAACTCGCCCAGGCACTCCACACCGTCGAGGACGCAAAAAGGTTATATCATCTTTTTTTTTCCTTTTTTCATTAATTAACGAGTTAGTTACTCGCTTTTAACTTCTTTTTTTTTTTTCATCGCGGGGCGAGCTTGCAAGCTCGCGGAGTGGGTACTTTAACTTACGGGGCGCGCTCGCGGGCGTGTCTGGAATGTCGCAGGATTTGCAGGGTTCTGGAGAATCGCAGCAAGCTGGACGAGGAGAGGATGGATTTTTTGACGGCCCAGCTGAAGGAGGCGAGGACCGAGGCGGAGGACGCTGATACCAAGTCGGAAACGATCTCCAGGCAGCTGGCGCTTGTCGAGGATGAGCTGGAGGCCGTCGAGGAGAGGGTCAAGTGCACCGAGGCGTATGTAAATTGCGAAGGATTGTTTGATTGGTTTTTTTTATGGGGATTTTTAACGAATGGATGCTTTTGTTGGATTGTGTAATGAATAGATATTTGGAGTTGTAACTATTTGGGGTTCAGTGTTGATTGACTCTATTGTTTATTATATTATTTGTTAACGTTTGTTTTTTAGTAAAATAGCTGAAAAGGAAGACAAGCTTTTCATCGTTGGTAATATTTTAAAATCATTGGAAGTTTCCGAGGAAAAGGTATGAATAATATAAAAAGAGAGTAAAGCCAATTAAGGCTCAATAGATCATACCGAAAAGTTTTTATTGTATTATATCTAGGCCAATCAGCGTGTGGAGGAATTTAAGAGCCAGCTGAAAAGTTTGAAAATGAGATTGAATGAGACTGAAAAACGAGCGGTTTTCGCAGAAAAATCAGTGAAATCGTATTTGGCGGAACTCGATTTGAGGGAAGGTAGGAAAATATGCTTGTATAAGAATAAATTGACGTGGAAAGATTGCCGATACCAATAAGTATTTTATCTTTCAGATCGGCTTCGCAAAGAAAAAGAAAAATACAAGTATATTTGTGACGACTTGGATTCGACGTTCGCTGAGTTGACTGGCTACTAAACTCGCATACTTTTATCTCTCTCCCTCTCTTTCTTTCTCTTTCTCTTCCTCTCTTTTATCTTCTTCTACGCGCTATTTCTGGCTGTATATTCTCGTACACAATGATCAGGCCTGTTGAACGAGTTCATGTCCGTTGTTTGTATTTTTCTGAACTAACTGAATAAATGAATTGTACATTATAATCAATGCGAATTTCTTTGAATATGAGAAATCAATAAACCAAGAAAAATAAAAATAAAAAATGCGGAGCTGGAAAAAAAGGAGCCGGAGCAGCAGGGACGGGTCAATAAATAAGAATAAGTGAGTAGTTTGCCTTAAACGATGTCAATTTATTTAATCGACCGTGTGATCGACATATAATACTTGGAAACGCCGTGTATCGTCTTAATACATTCATTTGAAGAGTACTTGCGTTGTTTTTTATTTTTTTTTTTTTTGTTCATTCTAATTGCGCGTCTCCTAATTTCGAAGTCGAACATTAGGTACAGTCATTCTACTGGTCGTCTAAAATCGTAAAGCGACCTTGTCTTGTTCTGAAATAAGCCATTGTCGATCGACTTTCAATTGTCTCTCGCATAACATCTAAAACGGACAAGGTGGATCCTTACGGTCGTACGTATTTTCAGCCTTCGAAAAGTCATATCCAAGAGGTTAATCACTCCAAAAACTAATGTACATACTATGCGCCGTATGACAATACGACCGTTACGAGAGGTATAAAAAACACATTCTCAATTAAACGATTTGCGAGTCTCGGGCAGACTCTGAAATACTGACTAGGATTCGCTCTTACCTAAAACTGTGCGGAGTCGCTTACGTTTAATTAAGTATTTAATTCCATTCGCTGATTATCAACATTTTTTTTTTATTTTTTTTTTTCGTTTAAAGTTGGCCTAGTGATCGTTTGGCGGTAAAAATTTGGTAAACGTTCGCGTTCAAAAGTTTTTTTTTCCAGTCTTTTTGTTCGGTGAACTCGCGTCAGGAAGTAGTTTCGCTGAAATTCAGGATATGTCGAGGATACGGGGGTAAAAATCATCATGAAAATAAGATTATTTTTTTTTTGTTGGCAGTTGGGCTGTTGTGCGCTTGACTGGCGCGTATCTCCGGCGTTCCGCTTGAATCGAGACTCGATTTAGTGAGTTTATCGCGAGACGCCGCGGGCTCGCATTGCTGCAAGTGAGAGTATATACTTGGTTTATTAAGTTAATGCTTAAGTTTAAAATATTGTTATCTGTGGTTCAATGTACAAAGTGACGCGAGTCTAGCTTTAAGCGGACGCCGGGGATTGAACAGTTGCGTTTAGCGCCAAACGCTAATCTCACCGTTACGATACATATATAAAAATGAAGACTCGATAAGATTTTAAGAGTGATTAGTCCTTGGGTCAAATCTTTGGCACTTGAATAGTCTTATATAGAAACAACATTGTCTATAACGCGACCTTTTAATCATTTCATAATTATTAATTATCGTTAATTTTTATTTCTCTCGCCTTCGTATTTTCGCTCTATTTTTTCTTTTTTTGTTTTTTTTTGTTTTTTATAAAAAAGAAAAAGGTCTCGAACGTGTCGCCGCGATTACGATAAAAGTGTCGTCGAAGAAACGAATCTATAAATAATAGTTCAATGAAGAAGGATGCACGCGTTAAGTGAGACTGTGCTCGTTTCTTTGGCAGAGTATCATGCACCGTGGGCATCGTCGCTTTTATTCGTCCATGGCTTTGCGCCCTAGGCGAACGCGCGGCTGCGCACTTTTTTTCCGCGAACACACAACACTTTACATAACAATCGTCGAGCGGGCGCTGCTACAGTCGTGGCGGACGATGATTTTTTTTTTTTTTGCATTTTTATTTTTTTGGCAACGGCGCGCAGCGGGTAAAATGGCGGAGCGGCCGCGAGCGCGCAGAGCGCAAAGCCACTGCACGCGTATACATACACATACAGTCGCGCCATCCGCTCGTGATATACTTCATTTTTGTACAGACTTTTCATTATTTTTTTTTTTTTTTTTATTATAAAATACTAATAATATAATAATGGTAATTGTAGTCATTATTATATATAATAATATAATAATAGTAATAATAATAGTATCAACAGCCATATTATTTATATATTTATATGTATATGACAATAGAAATCAACTAATAAACGTTTGATTTTAATCTCTCTCTCTAATCTTTCTCACAGACTCACACTCTCAGGCGCGCCAAGTGCCTTTCTCTCGATCATCACTCGCTCGATTCAACATTCGCAGCGTTATTTATCTCTTTAATCTCGAGTTGTAGAATTTGCGTTTAATAATTCGTTTAATAAGACGTTAACTCTCTCCCGTTAATTTCTCTCATTTCGTCCCATCGTCGATCGTCGTGGCCCTGCGTCAGACGCTACTTTGTATTACGGCCCGAGATACGCATGCCGAATGCCCATATATATAGCACGGGGGGTAAAATCGCTTAGAATTTCGAGGGGGGGCAGGGAGGGAGACGGACTGGATATAGGGACGGGGGGCAGTTTATAGGGAAGGGCAGGAATTGCCTTTAATATATAGCATACAAAAGGGTACAATATACAAACATTCGTAAACGTCGTTGCGCGCGACACTCCCCATGCCTTTCGAGATGAAGTGAGTATTTTATTATATTAATTTATATTCATTTATTTATTATCTCCTCCTCGTTAACTTATTTTTTTCTTTGGCTTTCCTGTGTTCCTCGGTGTCGTTCGTAATTATATATTTTAAACCCGCAAGTAGTCTCCTCTTATTTACAAATATCTCTCATTGTATATATATTGTATAATATACCGGTCGGTTACTATTGGAGTAATACGCGTACGGATCGTGGACATTTGCGCTTCTCGTGTGTGTGTCTCTCTGTGTATGTGTGAAGAGCGCGTATACATGTATGGACCGTCAAGAGTGAGAGAGAGAGAGCGTTCGAGTGCGCTAATCAGATTAATTGACGGCGTACTTTGGTCGGTCGTATAAGCCAAGTGAAAGCGGAGCCGCACGTTGATCCTGTCGCGCAGCGAAATGACGTATGCGCCGCGTATATGCGCACTTGCCTGCCGTGCACGTGCGTGAATGTATCGCGCATCTCGGCTGTATATGCGCGTCTATGTGTGTGTCGCTGCCTATATAGTCTTTGCTCTCTCTCCGGTTAGATTCGCGCGCTAGCCCATTGTTAAATGAGTCCACGCGCGCATTTTTATCGCGGGTGTATTTTTAACGGCGCGGCGTCGACTCGTTCTACTTGGAGCGTAAAAGGTATCGTCGGCGGCCGATCGCGCGCTTCTGTGTGTGTCTATGTGTGTGTGTGTGTGTGTGTCTCTGAGTGCGCGCGAGGGTTGAAAAGGGAGACTCGAGAGAAGAAGAATATGTACAAAGACGAGCTATGCGGCTTATGAGTGCAGTTTCGCGAAGAAACTTGCTTGGAGAGGCTGAGAGTGGCTGGGTGAACACACGAAGGACTCGTTTTAGAAGTCGGGCTTAGTCGTCCTGGATAGCTGCCGTTCCCGCGCACGGGCCCGGCTGGGAGTAAGCTAGACGGCGATGGAGTAGTCGGAGGATGGGTTGCCCTGCTGGCCCGCCGGCCTCGACCATAGGGAGCTCCTCAGCCCGAGCTTGAGCTTCTTCAGGCTGTCGATGTCGCACTCTGTCTCGTTCATGTCCTGATGGTGCTGCTGCTGCTGCTGCTGGTTCCGGTGACGCTGCTGGTTGTGCTGCTGCTGCTGCTGCTGCTGGTGCTCGCCGGCGAAGGCCGTCTCCGCGACCGAGACAGGCGGCAGTATCGTGCGCAGTGAGCTCCTGCTCGGCACGTGCCATCTTCTCGGGGAGCGCATTAACAGGACACACGCGCCACGTTCAACGATTAGTCATTATCCCGACTCTCTTCTCCCGCTAAACTTATTCCTCTTTTTAATATTTTTTAAGCCTTTTTTCTCCCTCTCACCAGTTTATTCTGTCGTCGGGGAAAACAAAAAAATACAGAAGGTCTGTCTCAGAGCTTGAGCTTGGCACATGGGCGGTTATTATGTGCAGAATCATATACGTAACCAAATAAGACGAACGAAAAAAGGCGTAAAAATAGGAATAACTTTAGACAATGTCGCGCGAGTGTCTAGAGTCAATTGCTCTGTCTTGCTGTGTGCGTGTGTACAACAGAAAAATGACGAAACTCAAATTACTCAATCCAGTCGCTAAATCGACAAGCCAAAATAAATCGAAAACATAACTGTAGTCTGCAGTGTGTGTGTGTGTCTGTAATGTCTGTGAATGTATATACGCCATGTGTGTACTCCTCGCTGATTGTAACACTTACCTCGAGCGACCTTTTCGTGGCAGTGATTTTTGCTCGGACATTGGTGAGATGTCCGAGGAGGTGCTCGACGTGCCGTGGTACATGAAGTCCGAGACGGCTCGAACTGAAACACACCAAGCTAAATGTTTATATACGCGCGGCCGCGCGCGAGCTCGTTAAAACTTAACAACTAAACTAGAAACAGCGCTTCTCTCTTTTTATTTCACTTTTCCCAGCGCCGCCTGGAGCTGTATAAATC